>LIEC01009196.1:0-14850 GCA_001925005.1 Drosera capensis | reverse complement strand
CGGAGGTTGAGTTAACGGTTTGGTTAATGCCTACCGTCTACATAATGAAGGATTCTGCAGTGTCGATGAATTAGTCACTGATGGAAAAAAGCCTTGCATAACCACAATATTGTTGGTAGATTGTAGTTATGACTATTTAGGAATATTTTGCACGAAGTTTAAACAGTTTGCGTTTCCGCTGTCGAAGAATTTCGCACATGTCAATGCTACTTTTCGATTTGCTTACTTTTTTCTTCTTCTTTTCTGAAATGTATTTCTATTTGCTTACTTTGTATTTAAAGCTGCTGAATTCTCATCATACTTGTTAGGTATTAGTATTGTAGTGTGTTAAGTAGACTAGATGTTGATCATATGCTTTCTTGTTTGAATTGGAGGAAACTTGTTTACTTGTCATTGGATTTTTCTGGTGGCTAGTTGTTGGTAATATTTATTGTTGAGTATAGGCTATATTAAAAAATGGCAAAAGGTTTGCATAGATTAGGCAGTGAAAGAAAAGTGCATTCCTGCATGTTTTTTTTTTACTCTTTTAAGTTCGAAATATCTAATTTAGTTTTCTATGCATTCATTTTCTTTCTCCGACTCACGTTATCGAATCAGATAGGAAGTTTTGCTTAGATGAAAATGTTTTGGTCTATGACCTGAGGTCATCGAGCTTAAGAGTAGTCGTATTGCACATTAAGTTTTTTTTAAAAAAAAAAAATTGTGAGGGGACTGGCGAATGACTACACCAGTAAGGCTATCTATCTGTTTCTTCTTCTTTGCTTTCTATGGGGCTTTGTGAATTTAAAACTTTTCACCTCATGGATCATTACTCTGATAAATCCTGGGTTGCACTTGTTCAGATATCAGACCTTTTTTTTCCTTATCTTTTGGAACTTATGGATTCAAGTGGATAGTTTTTAGTCTGTTGATCCCGGTGTTCTGCTTGTGGTTGTGTACCAAATCCTTGTTATAATGATCTGGAAGAGAATTTGAGATTGAAAAGTCGTATAATGGCTCCTTGTACCTCGATGGCATCAAGTATAGCTAGCGTAAGTGTTTGCTGATGGCCTTTCTGTTGTAGCTTTCTCTAGCAAACTTTTGTTCGGGTTGTTATCTGTTGTGTCCTTATTGGTGGTTGTTTTGACAGGGTAATCTTTCCAATAGCAGAGAGACTGCTGGTTGAAGCTTGAGATGGAAGTTCTACGGCTAGTTTCTTCAGAAGTGTGTTCTTTTCCTGATTTTGTGTAGTCCGATCAATTGTAATGTTGAATATGAACGGGGCACCATTTGCATCCGAAAAAAATCCTGTTGTAGACTGTATTGATATTGTCTACTTCCTCAGTTGGTTGTGGTTCCCCCCTTTCTTTTTTCTTTTTTCGAATGGAAGAATTTTGGATGCTGTTTTACATGATTCTAATATATCAGGTTATTCCTGTAATTTTTCCTATGTCATCTGCTCTGGCCTTCTCATTCCTATGCATAGCTGAGCAGAAGAACGATGACTGGTATTGGAGGTGCCTCTCGTTGCGCATTATCGATCCAGGTGGTTGGCCAATCCCTTTGCTGGGACAGGTTATTTCTAGTGATAATTTGTGGTAGATGATAGTAGGTGAAAGGACGTTCGCTATTCTGGATCGATGACACTTTCTTTCTGATTTGGCTGATTTCTGCTTTTTCTCCGCAGCCGCTGGTTTGGGCTAGGAAAGCTTGTGGTCAATTCCCATATAATTTGAAATCTGGCTTGTCCTTCACGGTGCTGACGAACCATGCTAACATTTTTATCAGCTGTGATCACACTCTTCCTTTATTCACCAGGCTAGCTCAAAATTTCAATCAGAAACTTAGTCTTGGTAGAAATGGAATGTGTTAATGAGCCATGTAAACATGCACAGGGAAGCCACAACATGTACTGTTGGAGAGCAAAACACATTTTCTCGTTCGATGCACAAAACGTGTGTGCATATGTCATATTAGTAGGCACTGAGGATCTTAACCAGTTTATTAAAGGGAGCGCAGCAGCAGCTGCCCTTGCGCAGCACCATCACTCACAAGCTCCCTTTATTTCATTTTTCTTTTTCTTTTTTTATTTTCCTTCGATTTTGTTTCTGTGTAGCGGCCAGCGAGTTGCCGTTCGTTTCTGCTGCGGCTTTAATATGTTATATACATCATATTTTCTTAATACTCTACCAACAAATAATGTTCGGAAAATGAAGACAAACATATAGACAGATCCTAAATTATTTTTATCGTTGTTAGTTTATTTTGAGATTGAATCCCGAAGGTTTAATATCGTATCGAAACTTTCAATCTAGCTATATCCAAAACAATGCTTAATATAATAAATTTTCCCAAAAATGATTAGCTTGCCTCCCTTATTGATCTTTGATCAATATTTGAACATGATTACGATATTAATCTAATTGTTGTCACACACGAACTGAGAAGTAATCTATCACGAAATATGTCAAGAGTAGTGTGGCAATATTACGGGATTCACTATAATCGTTTCTATAATACACTCATTTTATCCCAAGTAAATTTATATTATTCCTTGCTACTCTTACTATACAACATATATAATATTCCTTTCATCTTATAATATATGTAACAAAAAAAATTTATGTGTTAGATTTTTATAAAATTTTATGAAGAAAAAATATTTTCTTGAAAATATTGAGATTTATTATAGCAGTTATAAGAAAAATAGTGAATGTATAATACCTTTGATTTATTATATATTTTGTTAGATTAAAAATTTTTAGATATGATAATGCTATAATTATTATGAGATATCAAAAAAGATAAATATTACATTTATAGAATAGAGAAAATACGTTAATCTCGATTTATCCATTAAATTAGTTTTATCAATAAAAAAATAAAACTCACAAAATCTTAACTTTCATATTTATAATAGTTATTTATATTGATTAAAAAATAGAATAAATAATATTATGATCATTTCTATGGGTTCAATCCTTGCTTTTATTACCGTATTAGTTTAAATATTTTTACAATATAAATGAATACATATAAATTCTAATTTCATGTATATGTGACATCACGCTTAAATTTAAGAAATAATGTGCAAAAGATAAAAAAATAAAAATGAAATCAGTACTCATTAAAGTTATTAGTACTCATTAATTTTTAATTTTAAATGTAAAAAAGTAAAAAATAAACGTAAATTATAAGAAAAGGGCTCGAAACACCAAAACCCTAGCCGCCGCGTCTCTCCGCCCTTTCCTCCCAAACGCACCTTACTGCCGCGTCTCTCCTCCCTTTCTTCCCAAACGCACCTTAATCGCCGCGTCTCTCCTCCCTTTCTTCCCAAACGCAACCCTAACCGCCGCGTCTCTTCTCCCTTTCCTCCCAAACGCACCTAGCCGCCGCGTCTCTCCTCCCTTTCTTGACACGCGTTCCATGGCTAATTCTCCTATGCCTATCACACTTTCACTTCCTTCCATTGTGTTTAATGGCTCATCATCGCTGGACATAAATGGAGTTATGATAGCGTTTGGTTCGATTAATGTCGCTCCGGGGATGTGGATAATGAGGAGTATCAAGACAAACTCGGAGTCAACCAAGGGCGAAGAAATGCACGAATATAATGCCAAAAAGCTGCAAAACGTTGGAGTTCTGAATCACACGTTTAAGTTCGAGTTACAAGGTCGAACTCACTGGCTTTATGGACCTCTATATGGCTATGTGCACAAGTATCTGGAGGACCTGGTGGCGCTGAAGGAGGTGTCGAGGAAGGATTTCTGTTCTGAGCTGCTTAGGGTGACGAAGTGTGTATTTTTATTTGTTTTGTTTCGATTTTCACTTTTGTTTGCATTTTATTGTTTTATTAATTTATTCATTAATTTAGGGATCTTATCGTCTCTCTACGTGATTCTCATCTTCAAAAAGTGCATCATGATAATATTTCTCTTCACAATCTGATTGTTTGTGCGGATAAATCAGTTAAGATTATGTGTTTTGATGATTGGGGCTTTGCCCGACCGAACACTTCTTTCAACAATGATTATGCTGCGTTGGTTGCGATCTTGAGAAGACATATCTCAAATGGAAAGGTGGATTCGGTTTTTGCTATTGAATATGATATGTTTTTGGATGACATAGCTTCTGTACAATAACCGTAAGTATCTCTTTTCAAACTTTTAATGAATATTGATCTAAATTGAATGAGTTTTTATAAATATAATCTTTTTGTTTTTGTTTTTTTAAAGAAAACAGTTGATGTATCTTCATATTCATCCTATATTCCTTACGGATCTTGAGAGGATGTACTATTACCTCTGTTTCGAGTCGCGGCTCAACTTCATGGGAAACACCAGTTTAGTACAAGTCCCTGCTCGGAAGATGATGTTCTATAAAGCATTGGACACTATAGTTTATCCTGAGACTGAAGGTTATAATTCATGGTGTGAAAAGGCTTCCTCGGTGCATCCTGAGTTTGGGCGTATATTCTACCATGTTGAAGGGTACTCGTCCGGAGCAAGGTCCTTCATACGGTTTTGTAAGAACGTTTCTATTCATGCCACGGTTAGTTTTAATCAGTTTTTAGTCTTTATTTGTCGATTAAGATAAATAGGTAATGAGTAATTTTTAATTTTTATTTTTATTTTAGGGCGAACTCCAAGACGACATGCTCCGAACGGCGACACTGTTGTTGAGCGTGTGGCCTGACTTCCCCTTTCTCATTCATAAGGTTATGGTCCAAAAAGGTTATTACAACATCAGACCTCAATATGTGAGTAGATCTCCAACACTTCCCTCCTCCCGTAGTCGACAATAGTTCAAAGGATAGCAATGGTTCAAAGAAAAAACTAGATTCGAAAACGGTTTGGGACGTTGTGTCTCCGTATACATATATGGGAATCTATGAGTTCCGGAGGTTGAGTTAACGGTTTGGTTAATGCCTACCGTTTACATAATGAAGGATTCTGCAGTGTCGATTAATTAGTCACTGATGAAAAAAAGCCTTGCATAACCACAATATTGTTGGTAGATTGTAGTTATGACTATTTAGGAATATTTTGCACGAAGTTTAAACAGTTTGCGTTTCCGCTGTCGAAGAATTTCGCACATGTCAATGCTACTTTTCGATTTGCTTACTTTTTTCTTCTTCTTTTCTGAAATGTATTTCTATTTGTTTACTTTGTATTTAAAGCTGCTGAATTCTCATCAATACTTGTTAGGTGTTAGTATTGTAGTGTGTTAAGTAGACTAGATGTTGATCATATGCTTTCTTGTTTAAATTGGAGGAAACTCGTTTACTTGTCATTGGATTTTTCTGGTGGCTAGTTGTTGGTAATATTTATGGTTGAGTGTATGCTATATTAAAAATGGCAAAAGGTTTGCATAGATTAGGCAGTGAAAGAAAAGTGCATTCCTGCATGTTTTTTTTTTTTACTCTTTTAAGTTCGAAATATCTAATTTAGTTTTCTATGCATTCATTTTCTTCCTCCGACTCACGTTATCGAATCAGATAGGAAGTTTTGCTTAGATGAAAATGTTTTGGTGCATGACCTAAGGTCATCGAGCTTAAGAGCTGTCGTATTGCACATTAATTTTTTTTTTAAAACAAAAAAAAATTGTGAGGGGACTGGCGAATGACTACACCAGTAAGGCTATCTATCTGTTTCTTCTTCTTTTCTTTCTATGGGGCTTTGTGAATTAAAACTTTTCACCTCATGGATCATTACTCTGATAAATCCTGGGTTGCACTTGTTCAGATATCAGACCTTTTTTTTTCCTTATCTGTTGGAACTTATGGATTCAAGTGGATAGTTTTTAGTCTGTTGATCCCGGTGTTCTGCTTGTGGTTGTGTACCAAATCCTTGTTATAATGATCTGGAATAGAATTTGTGATTGAAAAGTCGTATAATGGCTCCTTGTACATCGATGGCATCAAGTGTAGCTAGCGTAAGTGTTTGCTGATGGCCTTTCTGTTGTAGCTTTCTCTAGCAAACTTTTGTTCGGGTTGTTATCTGTTGTGTCCTTATTGGTGGTTGTTTTGACAGGGTAATCTTTCCAATAGCAGAGAGACTGCTGGTTGAAGCTTGAGATGGAAGTTCTACGGCTAGTTACTTCAGAAGTGTGTTCTTTTCCTGATTTTGTGTAGTCCGATCAATTGCAATGTTGAATATGAATGAGGCACCATTTGCATCCGAAAAAAATCCTGTTGTAGACTGTATTGATATTGTCTACTTCCTCGGTTGGTTGTGGTTCCCCCCTTTCTTTTTTCTTTTTTCGAATGGAAGAATTTTGGATGCTGTTTTACATGATTCTAATATATCAGGTTATTCCTTTGTCATCTGCTCTGGCCTTCTCATTCCTATGCATAGCTGAGCAGAAGAACGATGACTGGTATTGGAGGTGCCTCTCGTTGCGCATTATCGATCTAGTTGGTTGGCCAATCCCTTTGCTGGAACAGGTTATTTCTAGTGATAATTTGTGGTAGATGATAGTAGGTGAAAGGACGTTCGCTATTCTGGATCGATGACACTTTCTTTCTGATTTGGCTGATTTCTGCTTTTTCTCCGCAGCCGCTGGTTTGGGCTAGGAAAGCTTGTGGTCAATTCCCATATAATTTGAAATCTGGCTTGTCCTTCACGGTGCTGACGAAGCATGCTAACATTTTTATAAGCTGTGATGACACACTTTCTTTATTCACCAGGCTAGCTCAAAATGTCTTTTTGAGTCAATCACTCTGATTATAAATGTCTTTTTTTCAATCTACTTATATCCAAAACAATGCTCAATGTAATATTTTTTCCCGAACTTGATCAATTTGCCCCCTTATTGATCCTTGATCAATATTTAAAACATGATTAAAATATTTAAATTATTTAGAAATTATTTTAATAATATTCTATTTATCTTCATGTTGACATTAAATAAAATAAATAATTAATCACTTATCAAGATATTTCTCACGTATTATCACACAGGGATGACACATTAATTTGTATGGGATCCTATCGTGCAAATTAGTGATAATGGAAGTTCTATTCTAGGACTCTTACAACGAGATGTGGGAAGACGTCTTCTCAACTCTCAAAATTGACAAGCTTGATACATCAGTCATCTTCTCTAGCAATAAAAACATTTAGCTAGATACTGCAATATTCCTCACATCACAAACCCCTGATAACAAAATTTTGATATTTGATGAGAAAAGACTACAAACATGCAAAAAGAGTCGACCTATAATCAAAAGCTAATAAGTCCCGCCACATAAAACTATAATGCACGTCCTCAGTTCCAAACAAGCAACACGAGACCCGAGATGAATTTGTTTCACCTTACAAGAACCGAAAGGGTCACTAACATATAACGTGCAACCTAAAGAATAACGCAAGGACCAGAAACAGGACCGAAGCGATCAGGACCCTTCATCATCTTCACTTCTGAGAGCCGACTCCAGAGACAACCTCTGCTTCAAGAGTTTCTGGGTTCTGGGTCTGAGTCGCCGACAACGGCGCCTGCTCATTTCCGATGGGTCCCATGTTCTGGGATTGAGTTTCCGGCTGCTGTGCATAAGATGCGGCCGCACCGCATTTGTTGGAGAGAGCTATGCCCATCAACTCGTAGATCTTGGCTCCAACTTGTGACGGGTTCTCAAGCTGCACGGAATATCGAAACTCGACATCAGCAAGATAGTAAGTTCAAGAAAAGTACATTGCAACTCGTGTCTATGTACCGGCTGGTATGCACCACAATGCTTTCCTATAACTATGCACTAAATGTTCAAAACGGAGTAAAGCTAAGAATACTCACAGTGAACCCACTTGTAACCATTGCTTGCAGGGATTCCTGATCATCGGGGGAATGAATGCATGCAGCCCGTATAAAACAATGAAGTATTAACTACACCCTAACAAACATGATTTGAAGCAAAATTAGTTCCCAGATGAATGGCTCAAGTGCAATGAACATACATTCAAGCTTCTAATGATCGGATGGTCAGGATTAATCTCCAAAACTCTCCTTCCCTTCATGAAGTCAAAAGTCCTAGTGTCGACCTGCTGTGCCTTCATCAGCCTGCACTGCAGATTTGATTATATAAAGCAAAGTTTGACGAATCCATATTAATTGCTACTATATACAGGGGCTCGTACTGTTGGGCCTGGAAAAGGTTAAGGAAACAAAACCCTTTCTGTAGCTAGTCAACAAAAAAAAGGGGCTGGAGAAGTACCGAAAAACATTCCTACTTCTCCTCACACACCTTACTTCTCCTCCAATCTCGCCACGGTAAAACGACGCGCCATCGCCATCGCAATCCCCGACGACGACGGAGAGAGAGAGATTCACGGTGAGTCTCCAACAAAGTTCATTGGGTTGATAAGGCAAGCAGCAAGTGATCTTTGATTTATGGCAATCAGTGTTTGATACACTTGTTGAAGATCAAAGGAGCATTCAAGGAATTGCACAGGACAGGAAGGGTTTTTAGTGCATGAATCCAGCAGCTTCAGTTTGTTTTGTTCAAAGCAAGCTTCAGTGGCGCAGCCAGTAGCTTCAGTTCAAAGCAAGCTTCAGTGGAGCAGCCAGCAGCTTCAGTTCAGGTTTTGACAAGCTTCAGTGCTTTTGTCCAGGTTGGGCAAGCTTCAGTGTTTTTGTCCAGGTTTTGGCAAGCTTCAATGCTTTTGTCTAGGTTGTGGTGACAAAGCAGTTTTTCCAGCTTTTTCGGTGAAAAAACAGGTTTCAGTTTTCAAGCTGAAAATTCCAACAATACCGCTCACACTTGTTGAGAAGTAGGTTTTGAGTGTAATTGGGATTGCATTACTACTTCTTGTGTATGCCTCAAGTTTTACGTCTAAAACTTAAGAAGAACAATTGTACCTGTTTACTGGAATAGTGGATTTTGCCGGTGTGCGTCCCGTGGTTTTTTACTCTCCAACTTGGGAGGGTTTTTCCACGTTAAATATTGTGTCCGTGTGATTGTGGTTGTTTCTATATTTATCAACACAATAGCACCGTCTCTTGTTAGTATTCCGAAAATAGTTACCGGAAACCCAACACGTACCTCTCCATATAAACCAAACTTTCCAGAAACAAGGATGCAAGAAGATGAACTCAATCGGTTGGAGATTTGAACACTGGCGACTTTGTCACCCAACCGCTTCTTAATCCAGTCGCAGGTTTGGCCGAACTCTTTCTTCATTGCCTCAGCCTTCTCTTCATCTTTATCACCTGCAGTCATCATTACATCACAATATTGAAGCAATTGTAGGATAAGCACACTTCCAAAGTATCATATGAACAAGCAGAATTTAACATATCCAATGATGACTGATCTGAAAATTTTCAGATCCATTGCATGTTGCAGAAAGGTTTCGGATCCTTTCCAATGAAATGGATATACTCATTTCAGTGTGGATATCAATAGTCACTTCTGATTTCTGTATGCATCTGAATCAACCAACATCTTGCAACTTCTAAAACGTATTTTTGAGTGTTTTGCTTTACCAACATATCTAACTGACAAGCTTTATACGAAATCAACTTCCTACGCTTGTATGTGTAATGGTTTACATGCATTTAACTGGGAGTTGAAAGAGAATTAAAGACATACCCAAGTCCAGGTCCTCCTTGCTAATGTCAATAAAATCTTTCTCCTTGTAATTCTTTAGGTTCTGAACCGCAATATCGTCAATTGGATCTACTAAGAGAAGTACCTATGGAAGCATCAAAGATGGAGCAACATTAACACAAATATTTCACACAGAACTGCATGCTACTCAACTTTTGGAAAATGAAAACCCACCTCAAGATCCTTCTCCAAAAGCTTCTCCAAGAATGGAGTATTCATTGGCTTGAGACACTGTCAGCAGCAATGTAATATATGTGCTGATTCAGGCTGACTCAATGTACATTTCACAAAATCGGTGTCAATCGGAATCGATAAGGACAAAAATCATCCGATTCACTGATTCCGATTCACCGATTAATCGATCGATTATGTAATTATATTCTATATCTATGGATGAAGAGAGGGGGGGGGGGGGGAATTCAGATTGATCAAGTACAAGGACAATTACATACATCTCGGTTCTCACTCATTGAGATTCCTAGAATCATGTCAAAAGCCTTTGGAACCAATCTTTTCCTCATAATTCATACCTGCACACATAACAAAGAAATATTCAACAATGGATTTGTTGAGTTTAGGAAACAAATTTTTAAAAGAAAAAAATAAATAACTAAAAATCGCTCGTATACTCACAATTCGACTTTCTTGAAGAATTTCCAGCGAGACATTGAGGGGCAGGTCATTTGAGTCTAGCACACCCTTGACAAAGCTCAAATAACGAGGGAACTACAGGAACCATGAAAAGAAACATCGGGGACAATGTCACTCTCCTTAATAATCAGCCACAAACACGAGATCGTTATCGTCCTTGCCAGCTCCCCATCAAAGTCATCCAAGATGAAAACCCGCTTCACATAGAGCCTTATCTTTTTCGTCTTAGAATTAAGTATCTAATCTTTTCCCTGAGGAGCGACCTCTGCAACATAGAAGATAGACCTGAACTCCATCTCACCCTGTTCACAGGACATTAAAAATATCATCCAAATCTGAACGTTCTACAAAGGAAAAAGAATGTTCTTGTGCACAAGGTAATTGAGTTTACAAAGTGAAGTGCAGCTCATTTTCACCAGGGAAAGTTTTTCATAACTTAAAACCACATTCATCAGTACATATATGTGGAGTCCCCCCAAAAGGCCCAAAAGGAAACAAAGAAAAAGACGACCACTTCATAGAATTAGCAACAACGATTGCTCTCACCTCTGTGGTGAAATGAGAAGATGGTAGCGGTTCCAAATAATCATTAAATGTCTTCTTATAGAACTCATTGTACTCTTCCGTAGTAACTTCCCGAGGAGTACGAAGCTGCATGAAATAATACTCAGTTGCTCTAATCCTGGGAAAAGCAATTAATACCACAATGATAAGGAAAGAAGAATCTGAGTACTCACCCATATCGGTTGTGTCTCATTAGTTAGTTCCCAGTCCCAGTATCTTTCCACCACTTTCTTGGTTTTCTTTTTAGTCTGTAAACACAGCACGGAAACCATGTTGCTATATTTGCCAACTTCTGAAAATTACATCGAGGACACAAAAGTTTGAAATGAAACAGAAGTTGATCTGTTTTGTAGTTCAAGGGAAATAATCACCTCGCCTCGGTTATCATCTCCGTCTTTCTTGGCCTCCACGGGATCTTCATCCACTTCAACCTATAAAACGGACTCAAAGGTAAGAAGGAAGAACAGTATCAAGTTTGAATTTAGGAAGTCATCAATATCGGCAATGGAGACACAAGTATCTAAATACCTCCTTTGTGTATCCTTTTTCCTGCCAGGTATATATAGGGAACGAAACAAATTGCGAGTAGTTTGTTACGAGCTTCTGGATTCTCTCTGGATGAGCAAAAGCTTCATCGTCACTCTATATTCAAAACATGATGAGAACATGTCAATATCCAGTTAGGGTAAAAATAAAATATAGGGGGATGGGGGATGGGAAAGATAAAGATACAGGGTGAAGGGAGTAAGGAGTATTCAAAGGCAAACCTTCAAAAACAATGTTATGCGGGTTGCTCGAGGAATAAGCTTTTTTGGACGGAAGGAATATATGTTTTGAGCGTTTTAATGTAATCTATACTACGTAAGAGCAAGGCAAAGGGAGTAAGACATTTTTGCTTATAGATAGTTATAATTTAAGAATGAATAATATAAAAATGTTCAAATTTAGTTTTGTTTATCCAACGTGATTAATGTCATTTTTAGCATTTCATGATCTTTTCATGTTGTGCAGGTTTAATGCGCAATTGACACCAGCCTTTTCTCTTATAGTCAAAATGACGTTGACGTGACAGATTTGTTTTTACTATTTTCATTATCAAATTAGCCAAAATTAAATTTTAGCTATAGAAATATTATGCATTGGAATACAAAAAAATGGACAATGGTCATAATATGGATCTGGTAATCCATGTGCCTCTTCCACTAGATTTGCTCTAAGTTATATTTATATTGTCGGATACAACATAATTTTTATAAAAATCAAATATTCATTTCGTCCCATAAATTTTAGAACATTTATTTTTTATACATTATTTCATAAACAATTTGAGACATTTCGTTTCTTATCTAAATAACACGATTTATATTTTTTTGTTCATCCCAAATTATAATACATAACATTTATTATCATTAATATCTTACGAAATTTTCTTAAAAAACAATGTTTGATCGTTTCATAACACCGATTAAAACTTATATCGTTCTTACGCATACGATCAAAATAGTATAAAGCGGGATGGGAGGAGTAATGAATAGGATCTACTTAACTGAAGACATAAAAATCCATCTATTAACTTACAGTTCAGAAGAAACCAGTCTGAATGGATTGATCATATTGTATCATACTACCATCTCAATGAATCGGTGATGAGTGTTCCAAATCAACTCCCACGTCACCGGCAAGAGAAAGAACTGACTAAGTTAATGGGCCTGCTAGAGACCCATACCTTGGAAAGTCCCCGGGCCGTTTTACGTAGAAATGCGTGCTCGGAAACGATGTGGGCCGAGAAGAGTTTGGAGCCCTTGGGCCTCTGCTTTGAGCCCCTGCTGGCCAAATCACACAGTTGTCCACTTGCTCCCTTCTTAATGTGGAGAACACAACGGGGCTTGCTCTTCTCTTGGCCATTTTTTTTTTTGTTCCATTCGAGCTGTGAATTTGTACTCAGAAGTGATTTTCTTCATAGTCGCCGTAAATGGAGTTCAATCTACAACATCGTGATCGCATTTGATCGGTTTGTTTGCTTCTTCGAGAGCCACACCATTTCAGAAGCCAGATTGAGCCTCGGATCATTGATTCCAGCACTACTGCGGAGGATCGCTCTTTGCATGAAACTAACCAATGCGTATCAGAAACTATAATGAACCTTTCTAACGAGAATAATGCAAGGGACATAATGAATCAATGATGAAAGGCGAGAGCAGGAAAGTGAAAAACAGAAATGCATGATCTATATTTTCGTATGACTTCGATTTTAACACATGGACTAACTCATTCAAGATGACTCTAAAGCGATTCAATTCCCAATATGGCTCTAATCGACTGTGGTGTATGTCTTGCAAGGGATGTCGGATCCGAATATTGATTCTTAGGATCAACAATCGCATTGTAGATAACCTCGTATGCTTCAGCGACTGATCTTGCCAGCTGAGTACTAGCTTCGGACCGTAGCTTTGGAACCTGCAGCTGCTCAAATTCTGGAAGGGAATTCGTATTTCCAAAGATAGTATCGATGAAAATCTTTAGGCATTCAGACAAGGAAGACGGCGATGTTTCCTCCATCTCTGCTAACGGATGGTCAGCTGGGTCGAGGAAATGTGTCATCTTGCTTGACAGATTAGATCTTGTCAGGATGGCCTCGAGCTCCTTCTCCACGAGAGCGTGGATGTGGTTGTTGATCATGTTTCCAAGGTTTTTGGCATATTCTGCTGCAGATTCGTGCCCCAATAATGGTTGTTGAATGGCGCACAAGCAGTTGATAAGGAAGATCTTCCAGGGGGTTTCACTACTCTGTAAAGAGAAGAAAAAACCCTCACATGTGAGATCTCAAGAAAGTTAAACAAGAAAAGCAGAATAGATTCACACTCTTATGCTTTTAGTTTGTACTATTACACTTGCGTACAAATGATATGGAATAAACAACAGAATCCACAAAGGTACAACTGGGGCGGAACATTACATATCGGTTATCGCTTTGCTTGCGTTATTTTCTCCAGTTATTCTAAAAGGTAGAAAATGTGTCATTTATCTCAGGTGCAACAGAAGACAAATCTAATAACAGCAAAAGACCGGGCAAAGATAAAAGGAAGTTTAGGAGCCAAACGGGGGTTGTAATAGTTTGATCGTGACACATAAGCTTAATGGTATCAGATGTGAATCAATAAGTTTGGATGGCGGTGAGCCTGTTATGTAATAGGAGAGGCTATGCACCACATAGACACTAGACTTAACACTAGGATTCAGACAATCAGAAAAATTCACAGATCAGTAAAGCAAATCAAACCTGGGAGGATGATACGGTGCCATTGTTCGCCAATATCACATCAACAGATGACTTGCTAAGCTGAGCAGAGTCACTCACTCTACTTCTTCTAGATGAATGGATTCCTTTGGATTTATGTGCCTCTGCTGCTTGCTCACACATCTGCAATTCGAGAGAGTAATGAAATCTATTTTTGACATCTGTAAGTATCTTTTTAGATGAAAGACCTCAGACGACAATTTCACAGTCCCAAAGAGGCACACACAGAGTTGATACACTATATTATTATCAGACTCGTATCTGCATACACAAGATAAAGATCAAGTCATAGTTCGCTTCAAATACTGAATCTAGTAGGTCATATTTTCAAGGCACAAAGGTTGGCTGAAGGAATACATGTAATATTTATCACTTCAACATACAATATACGGGGGACAATAATTGGAAGCAGACGAACAAGTGCAAAAAGCACTTTGCTATAGGGAAAGGAAAATGATCACCGATTATGATAACAAAATCGGAAAAAAGTTCAGACAATACACTAATTACTGAACTAGTGTGGTTGACAAAGTTCCATGGATTAATCAAGGTAGAAGTCTCTAATAGCATAACTCAATTGACGTATATAACAGTAAAATGTTCTAGCCAAGCATATATATATTTTTTGTTCCCACTAACACTAATCTATATATTTGAAGCAGGTCAGAACTCAAATTCAAAAGAAATCAACCTGGATTATAGGATCTATTAAAGCAGATATCACTGGATCAAAATCAGGCTTCTTTCCTGATGG
>LIEC01009194.1:0-14010 GCA_001925005.1 Drosera capensis | reverse complement strand
CAATTGAAATATATTTGGTGGCCGTGTTTGGTTATTATTAACCATCCTGGGTCGTCTGCAGCGACAATCCTGTTTGTTAATTGTTATTAGTATGACGATACTATTAACGATAAACTCCTGCTGTAACTCCTCCCATGTTATTAACCTGTAAAAGCCATAAGAATTGTTATAATGTGACAAAAGCACGTTGTTACCTGTAAAAGTCTTGAGAATCAATATGACATGTCAGAGCATGTCATTAACCTGTAAAAGCCTTTAATATAGGCCAGCGATACTGAAATAGGGATTAATCTCCTTGACTTGTATTATTATTATCCTGTATGTATTTAAACGTTCCTGATTGGCATATGATTGCTCGGTGTTGCTTGCATTGCATTCTGTTGTGCATGGGAAATGCATGATATAATAAGCATGCCAGACCCTTGAGATGGATGTGTATCCTGTGTTACTGGGCTTTCAAGCTCACGGTTACATATTCGTTTCAGGTAATAAAGGAGGGGACCGTTACATAGCGATGATGATTAGTTTCGTCTTTCTGTAACATTTCGCTTATATTTTCGGAGTACGATTTTTATGTAATTCAAGACGATGTAAGTTGGATATTTATTTCTAGATCCTATGTTTCTGATACTTAAACCCCTTGTATTCCTGTTGCCTTGCTTCGAAGGAAACTTTGGAGCGGCGGTAACGCCACGTGTTTAGCAGGTATTGGACAGAAAATCCTGGGGCGTTACACGCACCCTCTCGCATCTTCGTATTAACCAGTTGACGAATCAGAAATACCTTGTTCGATGCCGATGGCTTCTCGTACATGTTTGATAGCGCCTGTATCAAACCATACATTGTCTTCTTGCTCACGTTGTTGTACACAACGTTCTTCGCCAGCGTCAATCTGACAACGCCGAGAGCTTGCCGATCCAGCAAGTTCCATTTTGCCTGATCCATCACATCTGGCTTCTTCTCTGTCAGAGGAAGGTGCAGCTTCTTCTGATACAGATAATTTTCGATCTGTATGTTCCAGAAACCGAAATCGTTCCCATCGAACTTGTCGATCTTCACTTTACCGTCTTCTGCCATTGCTCCCTCTCGTCTGAGAAAACCCTAAGCTCTGTTAAGGAATCGATGAGGAAAGGCGACGACATCGGTACTATTCACTTGCCCTCGGTACTGTTCGCTCCCCGTCGGTATTGTTCAACCGCTGCCCGGAACAGCGTTGTCGTGCCGGAACAATGTCTCGTCCAATTCCTCGATCTAGATCTCGTCTTTAACCTTACTCTGATATCAATTATTGGGGTATTGATCGAGATCTCAAACGCACACACGCAATTATAAAACAGTAAAGCGAAACAATGAACACAGGGATTTAATGTGGTTCAGTCAATTTGGCCTAATTCAAGGAATTTCACTCTCATAATTAGGGTTTACAATTATAGGGTATTTATAACCAAACACTTAACTTGGGCGAAAAACCCATTCCACAGCGAAGCCCAAATCAGACTCCACAACTCAACACTCACCACTACCAGTATTCTCGTGGAGTCGAGCTCTCTCCTCGAACTCCTTCAATCGTCATATGGCCTCCTCGAACGGTATCGTCTCAAGATCAAAAAATTGTTCGATCTCGACAACGACTGTGAAGTATCTATAAGGTACACAATCGGGTAACTTATTGACCAGTGCAGCATCGTCAAGATCTGCACAAAGACTGGAAAACCTGCTAGATATGTTGCTGAGTTTTCCGGCATACTCGTCAATGGACTCGTGTTCTGTCATCCACAGATCATCAAATTCACTTTTTAATGTCTGCAACCGTGCCTTCGTTACTTGATCGGCACCTAGATACCTCGTCTTTAGGCTCCCCCAAATTTCTTTCGCCGTCTTTTTCTTCGCAATCTGAAGAAGAACATCTTCCGGAATTGCCTGGAGGATATATGCACGCGCCTTCTTGTCCTTTCTTGGACTAACTTCTTCTTCCTTTACTGGTTCGATCGCCTCCCATACATCCTGGGCATCTAGGATTGCCTCCATTTTTATTGTCCATACCGTGTAGTTTGAGGAGTTTAGCATCGAAAAATTGAACGGCACTCCGCCGCTTTCTTTCGAAGCATGTCGGGGAACAATAGACATTGTTTGAATATTTTAAAAAAGAACAAACCGTTTTTTTTTAAAACAACCTCTTTTTTTTTCACCCATATATAACAATTTTTTTAAGTGTACACACCAAACCGTTTTTTAAACAATATTTTCCTTTTTTTTTTACCCGTATACAACAATGTTTCTAAGTGTACACACCAAAAAAAAAAATTCCCATTTTTTTCTTTACTCCATTCACGCGTGCACCCACTTTCCTTTTCTTTGTTTGCCACTTCCCTTCTCCTTTTCCTTCAATCTCTCCCTTTCCCCCTAATTTCTTCCTCCCTTCGCCACCAAAAACATCACACAAACCGCCGCCTTCTTCGTCTCCGTTTCCTGCTAAATCAACCCAAGACCTGGCGGTCGGGCTTACCCTCGTCGACCCCTTCCCCGACAATCTCCATGGCAAGATGCTCGAGCTTCAACACGCCGCGGTCTTTCTCCCTCGCACAAACTATGCTATCACTGTAGGGTCCTGGCGACGTCGGGGTTTCTAGGCGGTGATTTTCGGGGATTTCACTGGATCTAGTGGATGAAGATAGGGCCCGCTCAGATCTGACGCAGATTTGGCTGGGTCTTGTTGATTGGGTCGGGCCATGCGAGTTGCTGCCCGTGGTTATCGCAGGTTGTCGAATCTGTGGATTTGCTCACGGCTAGGTTGTTGTGATTGTCGTCAGGGCTACGTTGGGTGGTTTATCGCCGTGAAGCGATCGGATATAGGAGTGGACGGTCCGTCCTTCATCCCCTTCTTCCTCACAGTCGAGATCTGTTGGTGTTGATGTTGGATCTGCGTACTGGCGAGGTGTGCGGCCACCTCTGCCATATCTCGTTGGCTGCCTCCTCGACCGATATCTCCTCGACAACGTCATCTCATCGGCTCTGCTCACACACCCCTAGCTCTGATACCAATTGTTGGTTTAGATCGACCGGTGGTGTGGTGAGACACGGAGGCAAAATTGATGGGAAGAGGAAGATCCTCCCGTTTTCTGTATTTTGTATTATTTCCGAGGTACATTTGATGCATTGAACTTCTATGTTATTTAAAGAGAAAAATCAATGCTTTGCAAAACACGTTTTTGTATAAAAATGTGAAATTCAAACAATGGCCGGTGGAGATGAACAGTGCTGGTTTTGGCCTGTGGAGATGAACAGTGCACTCGTTTTACTGTGCACGTGTGTTTTTGCTTCATGTCAAGGTTACGGCTAACAACTCTTTGGGTGTTCAACATGGGTGATCAAGATTGGTGGCATGGATTGGTGATCAAGATGGGTCGAATTTGAGCTTGTGTCTACATTTTTGCGTTTAATTGAACTTATGAAGCAGAAGGACATGGTATGGGCGGTCCATGAATTGATGATCAAGATGGGTTTCGAGGAGGAAGCTCCGATAGTGACAACTTTGATGGGTGTTTATGGGGTATGAGATGGTGGCATGGAAGTTTTCTTGGGACTCGCTAGTTGATAGGGCGCGAGATCCGACGACGATGACGTACCTTGATGCTCGAGGAATAGTGCTCAAGAAATAGTACGCCATCGTATTGTTGCTCGAGGAACCGTGCGCAACAACCATTACTACCATTACTGTTTTTTTACATTGTTTTAGAATATACATATTGTATTTGGATATAAGAATATTGTTTGAACCGGGGATGACGATGAGAACATGCTTGCAATGACGGACGGCAGCGGTCATTGATGACGTCAGTTAAATTTTTAGGATTTTGGGATGATTATTTAGGTTGTAATCAATTCTAATAAATCATTTTGATAAATTAGATCATAATTTGAATTTTTGAATTAATTGATAATAAAAATTTATACCATACTTTATTCGTAATTAATAAAATAAAATATAACTAATCAATAATTCTCTATGTATTGTAATTCTCTATATATAATTATACAAAATTTATAGATGACAAACAATCTGACATTTTAAAATTTGTAAAGGACAATTTGGTTACTCCATATAACTTAAAGTAAGAGAATTTTTATTTAATTAATTTCAGTTTTTGATTTAGAGTTGAACGATCGAGATTAAATTTTGATAATTTTTGAAGTTCTTATTTTAAAAAAAAGTTAGGAAAGATCCTAACAACTAGGAATTTATGCACAAATTATATATGAGATGAAAATAATCAACAATTATAATAAAATGAGAAGATATTTTTACAATTATTTTATCCAACAAAAAATTAACAATTATGTTTTATATTGACTATTAATCATCTAATCACAATGATCTCTATATTCTATGAAATTTTTATTTTATTTTATAAATCGATATTTAAAATGGATCTATAATCTTTTGAATTTGTCATCAATTGGACACACTTTTAATCATAAAGAAAATAAACTTACCACCTTAGAAATTTCATTAAGAAGTTGACCACCTCTCGATCCTCTGTTTTAAAGTTCCAATTTTTCATCATTAAGATATGAATTGGTCTTTGTTTCCGTTTTGCACAAATAGTCAGTTTGTCACTATTGTTTTTCTAGTATATTACATGTGGTCTTTTGTTTATTGATATAATGATCATTTGATAAGAAAGCTACTTGGGATTTGAGTTGATTATCTTTGTGTTGTTCTTATAAAACGTTTGCTACACTCAAAGCAATTAACTGGTGATGAACCGCATAATCTTGCAGTTGAGAACACGGTAGAAGTAATCAAGAAGAAGATTTGGATAATGAAATAACAGAAAGCAAAGAATGCCATTAAACGTACTCTTGGGTCAATGTGTAATATACACACAAAAAAAAAAAAAACCCCTCAATTGAACGTTATCCATTGACATAAAATCAAAAGAAGATAACGACATAAATTCATTAAGAAATGAGAACTTCACCGACTAGTCCAACTGTTTTAAGGTGAATCTTTTTTACTAAAAGAAAATCCCGAATAATCCGTAAACCCGGAGGATCTTTTAAATCAAATAATCAGTTTTCGTTGATGGACTCACCACTACAAAACAGCTAACTTGTCATTCAGTAGATTTGAATTATTGATCTCATTATACACATTGACCTTGTTGATACGGATCGCATGTCATGTAGGGTGGGGATGACCCAATTCTTCTCTACATGTAGTTGAACCCCATATAATGACATGTTCCTCAATTAAGAAATCTGAACATGTTTTTCAACTCAATATAACAATTTAGTGATCGTTTATCATTATTAATTTTTGTTAGTTTTTCTTTCATATCAAGCAACAAATAGAAAATTACAATATCCGCACAGCGCGTGGAACGTCAAACTAGTACTCCCTCAGTTTCAAATAAATTACGACATATTATTAAATATGATCGTTTCACATAAATTACAACATTTTTAAATTTAGCAACCTTTTGGTGTTGAATTATTTTTACTATCTCTATTTTACATCAAATTATCTTCATCATTATTATTTTTTTTTCTCTCCAATCACTCACAACTTATCAACTTATTCCTACAAACCCCACAATGATATATTAGGAACATTTCTCAAAGTTAATGGATTCGTTAATATTTGTGCCAAATCCAAAATTTCGTAATTTATCTCGAACAAGGGAGTAAATGTTAATTAAGGGAAAAAACAGAAAAAATTCGCACCTTTGAGTATGGGAGTAACTTCAGATTTAGGGGTGTTTTTGTGATATTGTCTTATAATTTTGCCGTTTAGGCGGCTCTTGGGTAAGCTATTCTTAGGTAAGCTATTCTTAAGCTTATGGAACATTTAATAATACAAGATAGACTAGCAACGATTTAGGCAGCTCATCGGTAAAAAGCTGATTAATTCTGCTTGTTTCTTCTTGACCTTTTGCATCATGTTGCTTGGCAGGGGACCTCTTCTTCCTATGGTTTTCGTAATAATCATGATCAAGGTTTGCATTGATTTCCGGAACCGGAAGCTAAATCTCAAATGGGCGACTGACGTAACGCCCACTGCTGCTGGCGACTGAAGTTGAGTGCTAATAATGAGATTTATGGTATCTTAGGATTGGCCAAGTTTCAACGATCTCTACCACTAAACAGAAGAGAGAGTAAATATGCTTCTTGAACATTATGGTGCCGTATGACCAACGCCCAAAGGTAAAGTTTCTCGAGAATTCTATGCGGACGCAATATATGTATTTTTATTAATTTCTGAGGATCAGGGACAGAGCTACAATACGGTCAAGCGTAGACAGCTCCGTATACTTGATTTCTGTAATTCATTACTGTTGAAAATTATCGTGAAAGAGTTAACGGACAAACAAGGACACAAGAAAAGTATTGAAGCGCCCGGGCACAGGAAATATTGAAGCGCACGGGCACAGGTGTTGTGAGGAACGCCTATGCTGGGACACGAGCCTTGTTCAAGGATCAAGCAACTAGGAGATTCTATATTGCACTCAAGCACAGTCTGAGCTACGTCCGAACACGGGTCTGTTGACAAGGGGACGATTGTATTTGGGCTGATGCGAGATTGGCTCAAATTTGGTCTGAGATTGATGCACATCTTTTCATTTATGAGTCTATAAATAGTATTGTATTAGATTTAATTGTATATCGAACGAAGTGAGTTCTCATAAAGATTGTAAGAGACTTTTTTTTTAAAACACAAGGTGAGATTGAGTTGAGAGAGACGATCGTTATAATCGTGAGATTTGATTAGTGGATTGTTTCTTGTGGGGTTTTTTCTTCCGTCGATTAGATTTTTCCCATGTTAAATCTTACGTGTTGTTACTTCGTTTCTTGTTCGTTTCTTGATTGTGATATTCGGATTCGTCGGATTCTAAGGTTGAATTTAGGTCGAATTCGTAATAAATGGTATCAAAGCTCCAGGTTACGTCACGCAAGGAAAGTTCGAATCTTTGAAGGGAAAGATTGGATCTTGGTGATAAAGGGGGATCTTTGATAAGGTTGAAGTTCGAGATTGAGTCAATCGATAGGAAGACGAACTTCAGTATCTGGCAGAGTATGATCAAGGATATCTTAGTCCAGCAAGGATTATAGAAGACACTTAAAGACGAAAAGACAGTTGACATAAAGAAAGAAGATTGAGAGGAGATGGAGGAGAACATGAAAGCTATCATTCTGTTGAGTCTCACGTAAAAGGTGAAATACCAGGTTTGACGGAGACTTCTCCCACGATGTAGTGGGAGAAACTGGAGTCAATCTACATGTCCAAATCATTATCAAATAAGCTATTCTTGAAGATAGATTTGTTTGATATGAAGATGAAGGAAGGAGTAGATTTGAACGATCATATTGTAGAGTTTAACAGGTTGGTGACTCAATAAAGCAGTTTAGAAGCGAAGGTAGATTCGAAAGATCAAACCTTGATCATATTGAAGTCGCTTCCTAATTCCTATGCTACGCTCAAGACAACCTTACTTGTCGGGAGAGACAATTTGAAGGTTGAGGATGTGATTTTCGTTGTACTTGATGCGAATAAGTTGAACCCAATTTTGTTCAATAAAGGTAAAGGCATAATAGTGAGGTCCAAATTCAAGAGGAGGATAAAAGACAAGACTTAGCTGGAATGCTATAAGTGTCATAGCATGGGACAATATGCGATGGAGTGTCTAGAGAACAAAATAGAGGAAGAAAGTCAAGTTCTGCGAATGTGGTAGAAAGGAACCATGACAACAAAGATGGAGAGATCTACATAATCTTAGAGTCATAGGATCTCTAAGAAGATTCTACGATAGGAAAAGGTATCGATTCTGATTGGTTTGTTGATTTAGGATGTTCTTTTCATGTTTACCGGAGTAGAAATCTTTTTCATGAGTTTGTACCCAGTATTGGAGGTGCCATACGGATGGGTAATGATGAGACATGCAAGGTCCTTAAGATAGGTATAGTCAAGATTTAGAATGTTTGACGGGACTATTCATACTTTGAGTGGTGCCAAATTTATTCCTAATGTGAGAAAATTGACCTTAGTTGGTGCATTAGATTCCAAGTGTTGCACGATGTTTGTGAAAGATAAAGTGATGAGGATATGTAGAGGTGCCATGGTCGTGATGAAGGCTCGAAAGATTGATAACCAGTTTTGGTTGATTGGGAACACGGTTGTGATCAACATAGTTGAGGAGACAGTGCTTTCAGGATAGTCGTACAAGAATCAAGATGGAAGCTTACGTAGGAGTGTCAAGATGCCGAGGGATGGATCAGGTGACACGGTCTCAGATGGTTCGCGTACAAGAGATATATTCTAGTTAGTCATCATAGGGCTATCGGATTTGATGGAGACAAGGTTACGGAGTCTAGATTACGTGTGAGGCATAGAACATGAGAGGTGCAGACTATGAAGGGCTTGTAGCACGAGAGGTACAAGTGCCAAACATCAGTGGATAACAGAGATAACTGAGGATGGTAGAGCATCATCTAGGAAGACTAGTTAGTACAGGTGGGTGCCAATGACGGAAGCAAAGGTGGTGAGCCTCGCTTTTGAAGTCTCAGGATCTCGATAAAGAAGAGTGTGGTGGAAGCCCTTATCACAGAAAACAGGATGCAAGGTCGTGTTCGAGAGGGATATGAAAATAACTACTTAATCTAATTTTTTTTGTGGTTTGGGAGGGTCAAACTGGTGTTTTGTAACTCCTTACAACAAGACTGGAGAATGTTGAAATTTGTCATGAAGAAATTAATGAACAAAGGAGTTTGAATGAAACAAGGGCACAAGAAAAGTATTGAAGTGCTCAGGCTCAGGCTTCCTAAAGCCTGGGCGCCGGCCTTGTTCATAAATTAGGTAACCAAGAGACTCTGAATTGCGCCCGGATGTGTGGTCTGTTGAAAAGGGAACAATTATATTTAGGCCAATACAAGATCGGTTCAGATTTGATCCAAGATTGATGCATATCTTCATTATTTATAAGTCTACAAATTACATTTAGTTATATATCGAACGAAATGAGTTGTTATAGAGATTGTGAGAGACTTTTTTCTAGAGTTCGAGCGAAACACAAGGTGAGATTGAGTGAGTTGAGAGAGACGATCGTTGTAATCTTCTAATTCTATTAGTGGATTATTTTGTTTTGAGGGATTTTATCTCTCGATGATCGGGTTTTCTCTATATTAAATTTAGTGTGTTATTGGTTTGTTTCTTGTTCATGTTGATCGTTACATGATTGTGATATTCGGATCCATCAAATTATCGGGTCGAATTCATAAGAAGTACCTAGTATTACTTTCATCTTCATCGCGTACACTTGATTTCAGGAAAATAATATATATTATTACTTTGATTTGGGTTACATGTTTTTTATACAATGAAAGATGAGTTTATCATTAGATGATTTCAAAATATAAAAACTTGTTGGTGCCAATTGTAACTTTACATTTTTCATTAAGAAGAATCTCAAGTTTTTTTTTTTTGGTGTTTTTTAACATTTAGCCACTTTCCTAAAATTTTCATACTATGTTCGTCCTCACTTAAAACATTGTTAGATTTTAGTGTGTTTTGAGCAAATCTGATCACATTTTAATATGGGTCTCTAACGTCGGTTTGGAAGGACTTTGAGCATAACGTGATCTACGTTTATTGGAGATGAATGTAGTATATTAATAGTCTTAAAACGCATAAAGGGTGAATAGAAAATTGATGCTCAAAATGTGGTGTTTGGTGCATTTAATGTGGTGGAGTGTAGCAAAGTGTTGCTAACCCACATTGGAGTTTATATAGGTGGAAGAGTGCCTTATAAATGAGAATCTTGTGATAAGGGATAGACCCCTTAGGGGTACCCAATTTTGTGTGCGGGGGAGAACCTAGGCTTTGCATTGGTTAACACACATACGTGCGCATTGGATTGGACTGGGCCCCAGGCCATAGGGCAACAGGGTTATTTGGGCCAGATCTAATTCTGGTAGATCAAGCCGAGTGACAGATTCTTGTTTTTTCTGCCAACGAACCAAAATGTGCCAAGTGGCGTGATTGTTGTCTCCTACCAACCACCTTCTTAGCACTATAAAAGCAGCACACTGAGTTCATTCTCACACTCTTTGATTTCCATTTTTCTTTCTCTCCCTTTTGTGCAACACGAGTGTATCGAAGTGTTATAATCCTTTTCTTCTCTTACCTTATTTTTGCATTGTATAAGCGCATCGACGTGCATTGCAATTCTCCTTCCCTTCTGTTCGAGTTCAAGAAAAGAAAGTTCAAGGCATATAAGGTACGCCAGAGTTTCGTTAAGGTAGTGCAACTTTAATGTCATGTGTCGTTATATCTTGGAGGCTTTTTGCCATAGTTCGTATGCACAGAGTGGGACAAATGAGCCTTAAGGAAATAGTACTACTCGCCTCGATAGAAACCTTAAGTGATCTCTTTCCCTCTTTCCTTAACCTCCATTTCATCTAACCGTGAAACAAATATCAAATATAGCCTGGCTCACTGAGGATCTTTGTGGAGTTAAGGTTAATGCTATGTTTTGCGGCAACCTGGATACCAATCCCATATTATACAGAGACGTAATGACCTTAATCAAGTGACTCTTCTGATTCCCTTATGAAAATTGGCAGTCGTGCGCTCATCTATGTGTTTAGAGGTCATTTATCTTTTTTGTTTTCCTTCGCCCATAGAAATTTCCACGTGCATATCGGATTATGGCTCCATGTGGGTTTGAGCGCATGTTTTCTTTAAATCTAAGCCGGACTTACAATCTATGTTCATCTCCATTTAAGAGTATGTGAGTTTTCTATGGGAGAGTGCATGATGCCTAGAGGTAAGGATAGCTATATGTGAAAAACGAACGATCCATCTATGATCAGTTTCCATAAATAGTTAGAGAAGTTAAAGTGTTTTAAAAACCAAACATAAGAGACTTCACAAATTCTAACATATGCGGTATCTCAATAGTTAAATGGCGATGACTTGAAATGCTTAACGTGTTTATGATGATAGTGTTACAAGTTCTCTTGGTGTTCCATATACCCTAATCATGATATTTATTTTTATGATGTGGAAGGTTACAAGGAATGTCTAAGGTCCCTTGAGCAATATTAATATTGGTTATACACAAATCCATCCACAAAAACACTCATAGTCTTCTCTTTCTCCTACTTTCTTTCTAACTCTTTCACCTATAACCCGTCAACAAACTACATAGGTAGTGGGGTGATTCAGAACTTCAAGGACAAGGATTATCCACTGTCAAGTTGTTTATTTTCTATGCGATTTGTCATATTTATACCCATTTTCGCAAGCAATAGGATGAAGCAATGTGTTGAGGACATATTCTCAACATTCTCTCAGACAAGCTCTATGATCTTTATTCCACTGGCAAGATAAACCAAGAAATATGGACCGCTTTGGAATTCAAGTACGAAGCAATGGAGGAAGATATCAATCGTTATCTTGTCACTACCTACTTTGATTATAATATGGTAGATAACAAGTCAATTCTTGAACAAGTACATGAGTTACAAGTTATTGTCAACAAGTTGAGCATCGTTGGCATCACACTCCCCGGAGCTCTTTCAAGTCAGAGCGATAGTTGCAAAACTTCCTCATCCTTGGAAAGATTATGCCAAGAAACTAGTGCATTAATATGAGGACTATTCTTTAGATCAATTACATAAACATCTTCGAATTGAGGAAGAGTCTCGTAAATGTGACAAGTTTCATTTGGTCCTAAGTGAGTCTAAGGTACACTATGTGGAGGCTGAAGGGAAGAAGCCAAAAAACTCTATTAATGAGAAGAAGAAGAAAAACTAATTCAAGAAGAATACATACAAAGCTAGATGTAATAAAACTAACAAGAGC
The DNA here is from genome assembly GCA_001925005.1 of Drosera capensis. Lineage (NCBI taxonomy): Eukaryota > Viridiplantae > Streptophyta > Magnoliopsida > Caryophyllales > Droseraceae > Drosera > Drosera capensis. The sequence goes on along the minus strand of LIEC01009194.1, from coordinate 2,147 downwards.
AAAAAAATAAAAAAAAAAATAAAAATGGAAAGTGTCATTTTTGTGATCTTGTAGGGCATTATGCCCATGAGTACAAAGATTACAAGAGTGGAACCGCCAATATGGTTGAGGAGAATCTATTGGCTATGGTTTCTGAGCTCAATCTTGGGGTCACCATGATCTACAAGGTAAACATGACTTCAGAGAATGCTAGATAGTGGCTTGATTCTAGCGCTATAGTCCATGTTTACAATGACAAGTTTCTTTCCAAGAACTTCGATGAGGTTGCATGATGCAAAGTGCTCATGGGGAATGGTGGCTGTGCCAATTTTGGAGGTTAAGGGACTATTGGAATCAACTTCACCTTTGAAAAGTCGCTCACACCGTTGAATGTTATTAATGTACCAGAAGTTAGGAAAAAAAATTAATTTCTATTGATTTGCTAGAAAAGAAGGGCTTTCGTGTATCTGTTGAATCCAGTCATGTTATTATCACTAAAGGAAGAGTGTTTCTTGGCAAAGGTTATATTTATTGATAGGAATGTGCAATCCCTCCACTTGTATAGAAATTGATAAATAAAACTTAGGAGTAATAGCCATGATGTTATTAGTATGCTTACGCTTGAAATTCGGTAGGTAGTTATAGTCTAGGTCAGATGTTGGAGAGCGATCATAAATGGAGAGCATTGTGTGGGTCACCAGATGCAGACTACTATAGAGGATTTCGACTAAGCAACTAAGAGATGCATGGGTAATAAAAGACCGACAAATGCTTCAGGAACTATGAACTTGCAGACGAAGACCAACACAGCAATGCATGAAGTGCATCAGATCTGAGTGCAGACGATGTTGCAGCAGGGATTGGATACATACGAGGTCTTAACAATACTGAGTGCAGACTAAGGTGCAACAGACTAGAGTGTAGCAGACTAGAGTATTACAGAGATGGTTACTGAGGTTGGGTCAAAGGTCTGAGGTTCAGTCAAATCAAAGATTTAAGGTTTAGAATGTGACAGTACGAGGATCTGAAAAAGGTGAGCTGTCAACATCAGTTGAGGTTCACATGGGACAAGCTGTCACATCAGATCATGTAAATAAGTCACGGGTTCATTCCCTCAGCCTATAAAAGGGTTTAATAGTTAAACGGAAGATTAACAGTGCAAGCTCATTCAAAGTTAGCCGACTGAGCTAAACTGAGAAGAATACACGAAGTGAGTTCACTAGTATGTATAGAAGAACAAAAGATGCAGCAGAGTTCAGTGAAGGATCTATGCAAAGATCTAGGTTCTTAACCTTTTGATAAGTTAGCTAGCTTGTAAAACGTGTTATCCTGTAAGTCACAAAAAAAAAAAGATAATGAACTCACCTCTTGGCTTGACTAAACTGATCACCAAGGAAAGACTGGTCTAAGCTTTTGATTATCAGTTGATAACGAGTTTCTGAACCAGTATAAATCTTGTGTTCTTTACTTTCATTGCTTGATGTTTTAGAACTATTAGAAACTAAATACTATAACGAAACAGAGAAAATTACAGAGTTTGAGTCTCTGCTGCAGACTACCTTAGTAATCTGCAAAGAACATTAGTGTTCAAATCATAAAATCCGTTGCATTTACCTGATAAAAATTTTGAATCAACCTATTCATCCCCTCTAGGTTGAATCTATGAACCCAACAATTAGTATCAGAGCCTGATTTTCCAGACCTAACCGTTTTGGAAAGAAAAGGTCATATTTTTATATTTTAAATCTGCAAGAAGTTACTAACAGTTTGTTTGGCAAAGAAAATATGGCTCCTCCAAAACTACCCAAATGTCTTAACAGTGGAGAGCCACCAGCATGCTTATTTGACAAAACAATTGGTATCAGAGCCTGACTTTCAAAACCTAACAGTTTTGAAAAGAAAAGGTCATATTTTTAGATTTTAAATATGCAAGTTATGAATAGTCTGTTTTGCAAAGAAAATATGGCTGCCCCAAAGCTACCCAAATATCCCAATAGTGGAGAGCCACTAGCATGTTCATTTGACAAGTTCAATCACAGGAAGCCGAGGATGCTTGCACATTTGGATTCCATAGATGAAAGAATGCATGACATCATCATTGATGGACCATACATACCAAAGATGCCAGATCCAATTGATACAAACAACGAAGTAAACAAGCCCAAATC
>LIEC01009193.1:0-53737 GCA_001925005.1 Drosera capensis | reverse complement strand
ATGTATTGAAATTTCTCTTAGCTTCAATTCCTGCAGTAATTGTTCGTATATGCTTTCAGCCATGTGGCTTTTTTGTGATTGTATCAAGTCTTATATATCATATATTTGGCACTTGGCAGCCGAAGTTGGTAATGAACAATATAGAGGTCTTAAAGATTGCAGCTTTGATGGATGATTCAACAGTCTGTGCATCAATGTACCATGACAGCTTGATATGGAGAATAATAGCTCTTGGTGCGAATGAGAGATGTGTCCCTGTGATTCTTGTCACATCAGATAGGTAAATTATGGTGCTGTTACCCTCTATATCTGTCTATTCTTTATAACTCATCGTAAGTATGAAAATGTGCTGCTAGAGGCCAATGGTCTATGAGTTTTCTTCTTAATTTCTTGATTTTACACATACAATAACACCCCCAAAAAATTTGCAGCTATTATCCGTACCGTGCATTCATGGATTTCGGATTCCCCGACTTATTTGTCTCTCGTGAGGTACTCAGATAGACATATCTTCCATTCGCCTTATTTTAAATGAATCTCGTACTCATAAGAGTGGTGAATGCACATGTTTTATTGAGTTGATTTTCTGTTGTCGCTAATGCCAATAGCATACATGATACAACCATTAGGCTACATTAGTGTTTTAGGACGTTGATTACACTTTAGTGTATATTAGTAGAATTCCAGGGTAGAGTGAGAACGGTTTGTGCTTTTCTGTATTTGCCTTCTTTATTAGTGTATGTAGACTTCATGTTAGAACATGGTGAGCTTATAACAGCATGAAAGATATGATGATGATCAGCAGCGTGCTCTTTGCCGGCTCATGTCTTGTGCACCCACACAGCGGGTCACATTTCTTTGCTTCTAGTTGCAAATAAATACCGGATGCAAACTATTAATTCTTGGACTTTCCTATGTTTCATTGTAGAGATTTGTACAATCTTTCTGTCATTTTACTGTGTCTTAGTTATTGCTAGACTTTTGGGTGGACTCCTCAAGAAGCGAAGCTTCACATGGTGACTGACTACTTCAGTTCCTCGGAGGTGATAATGTTCTGCTGCCTTATGTGCTAAATGTTTAATAGTTCATACTTGCTAGGGGCAAACCGTGTAAATGGTCCTTTTTTTTTCTTTTCTTTTTTCTTGCAACCTTGTACTTTTAAAAAAATTAATCAAAACGAGTTACTTGAAGCCGATTGGTGTTAGTATCTCCTTTTGCCTAATGTTTATTGTTTCTGCAGTGGAGAATAGTAGCTGAAGTGCTTGGTTCAAATCCAAGGCATTTATTTGAGCTTTATGCCCTCAAACAAGCCAATCATTTGCAGAGGTATATGTCTGCATACCAGTGCTGTTTTTACCGAACTTTTTGTTCTTGGATGTGACGATCCTGATTTTAGCATATACTGACTGATCTGAAGAAAAGTATGGCCTCAAAGAGCTTTTACTACTGATCTGATGCAGAACTTTTCTTTTTAGGAAAGCATAAATGCAATTACGCAGAGAGGTCACAAAGAGTAGTAATTGTTTGCTGTAGTGATAGCTTTCCCCAAATTTTCTTAGACATATTAGATACGTACTTGTTTATTAAAGGTTCTGGTTAGTATATTTTATATTGATTCTTTTGGTAGCCCCTCTGTGGATTACTTCTTTTAAATGGGAAAAATGTAAATCATGTAGTGAAGCAACTTTCATCAGCTGCCATTTCCTATATGATTTTAATGGGAAAGAAAATGTCAGGAGGGCCATGGAGTTTGGCAAACAATGAGTTGGTGACAAGGATAGTCTTGAGCTATATCATGAGGAAACAATCTTGAGCTGAATTTCATTTTGACTCTTATTTAGAGAAAACTTCGTCTCTCTCTAGTTTTGTTGTGGTACTTGTCTATCGTCCATAAGGACAGAACCACAATCAGTATAACTGCAGCAATTGTTTTTAAAAAAGGAAATCCCGAAGAATTTCCCTTGGTCAACCGAATAGCCCGTAAACCCGGAGGACCCTTTAAACCAGCTTTCGCTGACGGGCTCACCACCACAAAGTAGCTCGGCACTCAGCGGGTTTTGATCCCCTGACCTCTCCCCACATTGGAGGAGTTAGGCTGAGTCGCTTACCATGTGGGGTGGGGTGATCCCCCTAACTGCAGCAATTGTTGCCCTCTTTGTAATGCCAAGAATGTTCAACTTTGATTTGTAGCTGGTTGTCTGCCCTGTTACATATTCTTTCTACTTTTTTTTTTCTAGCCAGTCACCATTTTTCTTTGATCGTAGGATGGTGGACGATCAGAGTAGCACTTTCGAGGACATTGTAGATGCTTATTTAGCTCATTTGCAAGTAAGTTTGAATGTTCTGTGTAACTCTGCATTTCTTGTTGGAAGAATTGACGTCTGCTTAAATTCAGCTTGATGCACTCTGGAATCTAATGTGCTATTCATCACATGATCATGTCTTCTTCTCTGAATTCCCAGTAGTGTAAGTATGTGATGAAATAGAAGTGATGAGGCGGCACGTTGTGAAGTAATATAATTATGTTGGTGTTATATTATGCCACCCCACATGTATGGCTGCATTTTTTCTTACCAATGTTATTTGAGATGGCTATTTTACTTCTTTTTTAAAGTTACTTCTATGGCTTAGCTATGCTTGCTTCAGTCGGAGGTCGAAAAGCTGTAGCAGTTAATTTGTTATGTTTGGGGTTATCTCTGCCTTCAAAGCATCCCTTTTCTTCCTGTTTATTATTATTATTATTATTGATAGGCTGTATTTTTAGTTTGAATCCTTTTTAGTAATGGCTGATGAGCTGATGTTAGATTACTGTGGTGAACCCGGCTATGGACAAAGCATTGTCACTTGTGGAGAAGTTTGCTGAAGATGCAGCTAGTGGCAAGATATCAAAGGATAGATTACGGTTTGGTGCTCCTTGGAGGCACCCTCCTGGTGCAGATGACACGTTGGGTCGTTCAAAGTGGGCTAAGCTTCAACTGATGGATTTTGTACAATCTCTCGTGAATACTGAATTTGGGGTAAAAACTTTTCTCTCTGCATATGTGCCTCAAGCGTCGATTTTTTCCCCTTTTTCTGTGATTGTTGAAATAATTGATAACTTCCTTCTTAATGCAGCTTAATTACTTAGCTGATTGTAGCCTCGAAATATTGGATGATCCTTCAGCGGTTGCAATGTTGGAGGTAAGTTGCTTCAGCTCAATCTTGAGCCTGCATCTGTTGCTTTGAGTCTTATATCTACTGTTGGTGCTTCTAGTCAAGATTGAGACTTGCCAACTGCTTTATCCTCCTAATGCTTAAAAGATCTATTGCCTTATGTTAATTACTGTTGCATGATTTCCAGGATTAAAATGTTCGAAGGATTTCATGGGCAAAGCAAATTCGTCTTTGAGTTGTCTCTAAAGCAGATATGAAAATGACTAGAATTTCATTCACGTTTGCTGCTCTTCCGGGTTGGCTTGCTTTATGCTCAGCGGGACCCTTCCCTTATCCGGCCTGTATCACGTGGCATTGAAAGATGTCTAGCAAGATGGTAAGTTTTTTTTATCGAAGTATATCATGAATGAATTGGTATAGTTTTGTTTGATTAAGACACTTACAGTTAACAAGAGTGATGACAGGCTTGTCCAAGAGCGGATACAGTTGAACTTTCAAGAGTCACTTCGTTTCCGGTGGCACAGAATCTTCCGGGGTCGTAGCTGTCGCCATTTGATGCTACAAATTGGTTACAAATAGAGCTAAACTGGTGTGTATGATTTAATTGGCCTGCAAATGTAATCATTGCTCTGGAGCTATAACTGCTGAGCCGATTTGTCTTGTGACGTTGGAAGTATCTGAAGTTTGAAGATCATTTTTCAGGATTCTCTTCTCAAAAACTCTTGCATGAGTGTCACTCATGTATATTGAAGAGCCCTGGAAGTTGAATCAAGTAACCATTTCCGCCCTCAACTTTGTTGCTTCTGCATTATACGCATGAGAATGGTTATGCATTGATTGACTCCGACTCCGAGCTACCTGCTTTATGTTTCCTGGCCAATTTCTGTGCATTCTTAAGTCATTGTGCTTCTTATGGGTGATATTCTTTTCTGCAGTGTGATGATCTTGATCGAACCTACTCTAGCAGAATTATATGGCGTATCAACCATGTGAGTTAGTACTTCGTTCCTCTTTGTTTGACATTTAGTTGACTATGCCTCGATATGATTCATTTTCACAGTCTGCCTTATCAGATCCTTGGACCATAAATATTTAGCCTGGTAGGTAATGAACATTAAGAGAGGACAAAAACAGAAAGGAAAAAAAACGAATGGTGTTAGCGTTTCTGTTTTCTGGAGTATAATCGCCTTAATGGCTTAGTGTCATAGGGTTAAAGGGTCTGACACTCAAGTGTATAGAAGTTAGCTATCATCTACGGAGCGGGTTAAGTTTAAAGTACACACCTTCTGGTAGAATAACACGTATCCTTGTAGCAAATAATACTATTCTTTGTAGCATAATGGAGAGTTCAATTTGCAAAATGTTCAGCTTCATTACCTTCAATGGCAGCACTTTGTACCTTCAATTTTTAAGTGAGATGAACCGGTTCATCGTAATTTGATGCCTCGTCTTCATTATGTTTTGTGATTGTTCTTGCATCTATGTACTCACATCCTTCGCGTTTCTTTTGCATGTATGGAGGTTGTCAAGGCTTGTTTACGCACAAATTTAGATTCAATTTTAGGAAGAGTGGGTTCTCCTCTGGAGGCACGACATCCTTGTTGAGAACGCCTTGGGTGAATCGAGGACTCAATACATTTTGAGTTCAATTGATGGAAGATATCGATTTATATATACATCAGCTACATATGCAGTTATCTCGAGCCTAGTTGTAAGGCCGCAGTCTTATGGAATAACCGTGTCTGCTAAGCAAAACTACAGGGGAAGCCAAAACTAATCACAAACCGATTCAGGGTGATTCATTTTTTGCGATGGTGTTTTTGCCATATGACGAGTTTGTCCGTAGAACTGTTATACATTGTTAAATGAAATGATTCTGTCGATGGGTATTGCGCCCAGGATCATTCCCTTGTTGCGAGGAACTATCACAATGAAATTAGATCCGAAATGTAATGTTGTGAAACCTAATATACGGTCCTCAATTTTGCATATGTTATCCCGGAAAGATGATTTGACGACGTATCTTGGGAACGTTTGTCAAGTTGTGCAATAGACTTACCGTGACAAGTAAAGTCACATGGGATCCAATTTTTTGGACAGCAAAAGATATGGTGCCTCACTTTCTAACCTTATTCTTACATCACCAGCTGCGCTCCGTTCTACCTTTAACTGCATTAAGTGGGTGTTAATTGTCATTGCCTTCTTCATTCAAACAAAAACCCAATCGTTCTGCACATGAAATCTGACTAAATGTATGTAGCAGTTAGATTCCTGACAATAGGATATCGCATTATCAAGGCATCCGATGATGATTGGGGACCCGATTTGTTCGTAACTTATTAGGTTAGGTTTTAGATTCCAAATACAACAACTCAGGTTCTAGAGGTCATTGAACACATTATTCACGTCTGTCGTCAATAACCGAGCACATTGATCCTCCACGCTGTGCTATGTGTGTTACTTACGGGCTGTTGTAGATTAACTCACACCGAACCGAACGTGATAGAAAATTTGTAATTGCATAACAAGTTGAGTTGATCCGAGGAGACTCAAGTGCCAGTAATTGCAAGCTTGCTGCAATGAGAAGGAACAGAGAGGAGCGCCATCTCATTGTTCATCATGATGAACACTTCCAATGACTTCGCTGATGCCGTGAGAGCAAAGGATTTTGATGAAACCAATAGCTGAACAATATGCCGAGACGAGAAGGTATCACGGAGAGGATAGAGCAAATGCGCATGAGCCAAGATGATATTACTATATACTCGTCTCTAGTCTCTTGTTGATGAGAATTACAGATATGAACTAGAAAGGGGTCGAGCTTGAGAGCAACGCGAAAACGGTGCAGGCAAAATAGCGCTACTACATGGTCATCAAAGTAGTTCATCAAAGCAAGCAGCTCCTACCTATTGATTTCATTACTAGCAGTAGCAGTAGAACGTAGAAGAAAACAACATTGCATTGTGCACTAGTAATATATTCTGCGCCATGTTGAATTAGATACCCTTGTATTTGTGAAATGGAAAGCCGGAACATCAGTAGACTGTAGGGAACTTGCACTTGCCGAATCCTGTCATACCAAAAAGATCACAACAACCAGCTTCAAGTTAGACAGCCTGATAAATAAGAATAGCAGCAAAAACAGCAGCAGAAAACATATCTGAATTGAAAACTTAAATCAGCAACAAGCAGCAGCTGAGATATGCCATTGAGTTAAATAGCTATGCACGATTTCTACAAGAGCTAGCCTCAACATGCTACATATCTAACGCAGCATAACGTCAAAAAGATAACTCGAAATAGAGTTCGGAATCAACGTAGAGTATCTATTATTACTTGCCGGGATAAATTTCTGTTTCAACTATCTACAATCAGACATAAACCCGATACTATCAAATATCGATTGGTTATTTTCACGAGGGGTTACAGAAAAGGATGGCGCTTGCATTATCTATCCAAATATTGTTTTACAAATAGCATGGCAGGTACATATGCCCAAAATCATTGCATCATCTACTACTATTTGATCCTTGGATTACCAGATTGTTACCATCAGTGAATGTGAAAATGTATGTTTCAAAGGGCCAAATTTTTGGCCTCCCCATGCATTGACACCATTTTCCATGTCAATTTTCAACCTCAAAACAACGCCACTACTTTCCATAATCCCATTCCCAAGTTCATGTCCAGACATTCATCGAATTACTACACCCCAATAATATATGAACAAGGAAGGCACTCCTTGTCACGAGAACAAATAACTCCATATAGAAACATCCAACAATACAATACAAACATCATAAACCTAGTCATCGTTGAATCTATGTAGCCATATTTAACCCTTTATGTTCTCAACTACAGATTCTTTTTCTACGCTCTAAATGTTTGTAATCTAACAAGTAAATTAAGCTGATAAAGAAAAAGAGGAGCAAACATTAGAAGATATAGAGGCAGGGATTCAGATACATACTAGGAGGCTGTGAGACCACATAGGCCAGCTCCTTCAAAGTCACACGATCCCATCGCACGCCTCGCCTTCTGATAATAACTATTGAACGCGTAGGAAGCGTGAGCCTCAATCGTGTTCGGATCATAACAAAGGGAACCCGGCTGGATCCGCCGGCAATCCACCCCTCCTTCTCCACGAGGGTAATCCAACGCCGCATGCAGCTTCTCACTCCCCACCCCAACATTTGCCACACACCACGTCTCACCGGACACTGGGACTGTCGTCCTCTTCGACACTCCTCCTCCCTTGTTACTATTATCATTGTTATTGTTATTGTCGTTGTTGCTAGTGTTAGAACTCTGCCCTTGACCAGTGAAGGAAATGTCGTAAACCTTGGTCTCGTCGGGGTAAAACAGTCCATAGTTTCTCTCGGAGGTGGGCCCGAACTTCCTGTTCTCGTTGAACAACGCGAACAGGAAGACCCTGAGGTCCGTCTGAGGCTTCAGGGGGATCCCGCCTCCGGTCAAGATCCTCCTGACGGGGTTCCCGTTATAGGCGGCAGCGTTCCCAACGCTAGGTGTCTATTTCGTTCTGGTCCCCCTTCAACGGCCACTCCATCTCGGTGACCACGAACTCCATATCATGGTAACCGAGATGGGGCAAGGGCCGCGAAGACGGCGTCTACCTAGGCGTCGAACAGGCTCGGATAACGTAGTCCGTTACCAGAGTCCACGACGCGCGGGTTCTCCCCGAAGAGCGCGCAGTCCAGACTAATGGTATCACTATTGGACTCGTAGGCGAAGAAAGGGTATGCATTCACCATGAGGTGGGACCCGGTCCGATGAAGGAACTCGGCTTAAAAACGGGTCCCACCAGGTCCTCCCTGAAGGCCCCGGCCGAGGCCGGGTACGACGCCCCCAGCGCGCTGAGCGCCACGGGCGACGAGATCCTGATCCGAGAGCCCAATCCCCTTTTCTCCAGCGCGTCGTATAGATTCTCCATGGCGGGGGACGAGGTACTTCGTGGTGTTGTGGGGGATATGCTGTATTTCCATTTGTTCCGCAACCCTGGTTTAGTTGTCGACATTGTGCAAGGTTAGGTTCTCTTCAGCAAAAAAAAATTACAAATGGTCATTTACCACCTTAATTAGAGAATAAACATAGATTGTATGGTGGGAACAGATATCAGGGCAATGAATGGCGAGAAAGATTGGCGTGATTATTCTCGGAGGAGAGCTGCCAAAGCATCATATCAGCAATGCCAATATGATGCGTAATGGGGCAGATTATGCGGTCTACATTAACACAGCTCAAGAGTTTGACGGTAGTGATTCTGGTGCCCGTCCTGATGAGGCCATATCATGGGGCAAAAATCAGAGGAACTGCTAAAACCGTTAAGGTACAACTAACACAGCTCAGTTCTTGACAACCTTGGGATGTTTTTCATTTGTTACCTAACCGATGGAGGAGGATGAATAACTGGATACCTTATTGTTTTCTCCTATTGCTGTTTTGTATGTGCTCGTGCAGTATTTCATCTTTCTATTTGCTCTTAATTTCCTGTCTCACTGAAACACTCTGATGTCTATTCAGGTTCACTGTGATGCCACCATTGCTTTTCCTCTGTTGGTGGCCGCAACTTTTGCGGCCAGAAGAGAAGGATTACTGAAAGCAAATGGCATCCGAGGCTGAAGGGAAAATTGGAGCTTCATATAAATGAAGGAGTTATTTGCTGTATTCTTTGTGAACGGGAAATCTGGCCTTGATTAGATATCTACTCATCCTCAATGCCAGCTGATTTCCAGTAGTTGTTTTGGGTGAAAAACGGTATTGATCGATGTCTACCAGCCGATGCAGGCATCTACTTTGTGGTCTGTTTGTTTCGCTGCTCTGTACCCATGTTTGTCGGAAATATCGGATCTGATCAATTAAGGGATTAAGATCAGATTGTTTTACCTGTGCTTGTCAAATGTCGGAATCACAGAAATATTTGTAATGGTGAATCTATAAAATGCTTCTTGTGCATACTTCCTGCTTCACTAAGCATGAGCAGAACAGTGACAAGATTTATCTCTCATCACACTTTCGAATGATAATCGCTTGCTGCAAGAACATCAGATCCTGACAGTTGAATGACTATGACTATGCCAAAAGTTAGCTACTATGATTTAAACAAATTTATACTCAGTCGCAGTTTCCAAGTGCATGGATCTTACATCATAAGTCTATAGATACAAGGAGGAAGCGACAAAGATATGTACTTCGACAATTAGTATGGATCTTACAGAACTATGCGTGTGACAAAATTGTAGCAACCCTGTTGAGTTGTGTAATTACTCCGTCTCTGTGTCGGGCCCAAAGTATACAGTAGAGCACACCGAGATTAAGATAAGTAAACATCCACTAAGTCCACCGAAAGAGGGACCGAATCTATACGAACCAATGCCCCATAAGTGGGATAAGATGGCCTGTAAAAAAAGAAAGGATGAATGGATGAATAGACACCTAAATCCACTCTAAGAGCATGACCAAGAGCAAAGTTCTCGGTTGCAACGAGCATTTATGTTTGGGACGTGATTGATACCTCAATGTAAATGATATTTATAGTTTTGCTGGTTTTCTCGAGGTGTAGTCCTCGCGCTAGAAGGACCTGCAAGCCAGTAAACAACCTTAATACAAAGTAGGGTGAAAGGCCATTACGATCTATTTGTAGGTAAATGGCGAAGGGAATATGGAAGTATACCTGGGCGAGGAAGGCCAACAGTCCAAGTATGATCATAAGAATAAGAGTATAGACACTAGGGAAAACAATATCCTGCAATGAGGTGATATAATCACTTGCAATGGAAAATGCTATAAATATACAAGATAAACCAGACAGCAATCCGTTATCTGGTGCTTTTCCGATTTCAGTGAGCTCTAACAGGCTCTTGTTTAGAAAAACAATGCTCATGATTTAACATGTATCAGCATGAGAACCCTTTAAAAAGACTAGTCTGCACTTCAATAAAATAAGGGAATTTTTGTGCATTTTACACAAATAAAATGAAACCCTCGATGTCCCTAATTTGTTCGGAACTTTTCTTGTAGCATTAAGAAATCTCAGGTGCAAATCATCCTTCAGAAGTTTTTGCATAAAAGTTATAGCATCCTACTGACCTGGAAGATAAATATGCACAAAGCTGTAGCAGGGCCTCCGAGTAAACTGAAACTGAAGACTGTAACTCTGGAACATAGAAAGCTCGTTGATATATTGCTTATACAACATAAAAAGAAGATCAAGTAAAGAGTATTTGCTCCATCTAAAGGTGGCGTATCATGATTACTCACACTGGCTGGTCAGATGCCTTTGCTCCAGCCCTTATAAGGCAATAGCTGACTCCGCCACTTATTGATGAAAACAAACCTAATACTAAAGCGAAAATGTGGGAGCTTCCCACAGCATAGGTCACACTGTTGACTTCCGCAGCTTCTGCATAATCATGTGAAGAATTAGGACTATTCTCTGCTTCAACGTTGAGGCTTTTAGAAACAAAACCAATCAAGGCACTTAAGAAGAAACCTTAATTTTTTTTCACCAAAAAAAAAAAAACAAAAGAATAAATCCTTAGAGTTGATGTGGCACATTATCATAATTTATTTGGGATGGAAGGAGTATCGGCTAATAATTAGTTCAAATCCCCAGCATACTTTAGTGTACTTCTTATCTAGTCACTACTTTATACCAAGAGAGCAAGGATAACAAATTTTAAGTCAACACCTAAACATGAATGGAATACAACAAACAAAGAACACTACAACAAACAAACAAACAAGTGATATCGGTATAAGTGCATGATATAGAAGAACATAATGATGCAACTTGATTAGGTACCTTGTGCAGTAAATATTGGCCAGAAAATGAGAATCAAACCGAAGAAGCTGCAAGTAAGACCTGGAACATGCATCAAACTTTGTAAAAGCAGATAAAACAGAAATGTTGAAGCACATTAGTTAAGCACTATGCCTTATAGAGTAACGTTAAATAAGATAAGCAGCAAGCAGTTTAGGATCATCATTCACCAAGCTGGATCCATACTTGGATTAATAGTTGAAATGAAGATCTAATGTGCTTCTCTTTTTTCTTCTTCTTTTATCTAATTTCTCTTTTGCGCCAGATTGCTGACTTTCGATTAGCAGGAAATACTCACAACTACCTACATTTTGTAACATCAATACCCAGTGTACTTTGTGCACAAAAAATTCGAAAGAAGTTAAAAAAAAACTTTTTTTCCCTACCCTAAACGAGAAGGATGATACTTTATAAATTGTTCACCTCCTAATTCTTCTATCTTCAACTTCTCGTGCAAAATAAATCTTGCCATAGCTGCAGCCATGAGAGGGGTACAAAAGCTCAAGACTATAGCCTCTGATAATGGTAGTCTTTGGATACTGGATAAGATGCAAGACAAAAAAACAATTCAGAAAACTGACAAAATAGTTCAGAATTCCATGCAAGAGATACCAAAGTGACATTCTCAGCTAGACAAATAAACTCAAACATGTAAGGATTACAGCTGAAAATAATGTAAAGTAGTTTCAGAAACAAAAATGAAAAAAAAAAAAACAATAAACCAAAACCAAAACCAAAAACCAAAAACCAAAAACCCAAACCAAAACCAAAATAACAATTATTGGAACATGTGGTCTTGAAAACTGTACACATAAAACACTGAAAATATTAACTGTTACATATGAAACTGAAAATGGGGTCTTCACTGAATGGATAAGATGGACCTCAACAATACCTAGCATTCTGGATTAATCAACAAGCTGAAAACATGAAACTGTCAAATACACATTTGGTTGATGTCCTTGAGATAAGGAAACTGATGCTCTTAAATTATCCAAGAATAGGTACTAAAAAAATCTTAGAATGTAATGTATCACATTAAAAAGCGTCTTAACACTTTCACATACCAGTATATAAAGCTCAATAGTGAGAACAATCCCATGATGGCTCTGCCAATGAATAATTTCCTTGCATGCACTGGTCCAAAAATTGGTTGTCCAGTCCTTCGCAACCAGAAGTAGGACAACATCAAGATAATGACACATCTTGTGAATGCAGTTTCAAGCAGAGGAATTGGCTGAGCTGTCGGTAAAGAATGGAGGGGAAAATCATTATATGGAAGAACAATGAGCACAGTAATGCAATCAGACTCACAGTGTAACCTAAGGTCCTAAATATTGATTTCAAGGTAGAATTTATAAATCTGGATAGTCCACCCAAGCAAGATTGAAATTAGATTAATGACGAAGTTATTGACAAACACAATGCAAATCAGGGGGCCAAGATCAGAAAAACATCAACAAATTTCACTAATGCCAAAAGAAGTGGGCCGTCTTTTACAAAGTATATGCAATCAAGCTTAGGAAGACCAAAAATATCTATAAAAATGCTTCTTGCACACGCTAGTTTTCAGACTGTCCATTCACCGCTCACCTATCTGGCACTGACCTCCCGATTCTTAGAAAAAAGGACTAGGCATTGTTAAGAACCTCAGACTCCTTGTGTGGGTTTCCTCACTTACCAGAAGTTCCTCTAGTATAATGATTGAGGTGTGATATGAAAATATCAAGTCATATCAAGTATCAAAATAACCAAGTATTATAACACTGGACTCCAACATCAGGGAAGGAGTCAGTCACAACCACACCTGTCTTCAAACATAGAAAAAACTTGCACTAAGTTTCTCAAGACATTGTGGTTTTCTGTCTTTCTATGAAAACCTTATTCATCGTCATTACCTAAGAACGGAGGTTCATTAAGTTCAGAGCTTTAGTATTAAGGGAAAGGAGAACAGTGCATCCGTCACCAGCATGCTATAGCAAAATATATCCCACACTAACACCCCATTCCACTGACAAACACACCATTTTTGAAATCAACAAGCAGCTTAAACAAATTTCTGACCTGAGAAAGTCTCGGAAAGAGCTCCCATCAAACAATATATGATAGTAGAAGAAGCTGCGCATAGCAGACCAGAGTATCTAGAGCCACCCCATGCCCATGACATAAGTTGAGAAAACACCGCAGTTTCTGCTTCGGCTAACTTCATAACATGCTCCTGTGAAAGAACACAACGCCTCATCATTAATCCCTCTTCTATACTCTTTGACGATGTCTGTTGGTAAGTGAAGCATTAACTAATAATTCTTCCTCCTTGGTAATGATACATCATTCTCCTTCCATTTTTTACTAAAAATATTCACGCTTTATTTGGATTCTAAAGGAGGGAACATGTTGCAAATGCTATGCGATGACAACAAATCAAGCAGGTCCAATACTAAGCCATGGAAACCCATGAGAAACCAAGCACCTCCTTTTAGCTAATGTTGAATTGAATTCCCCATATTTTTCAAGCTTAACCAAATCAGCTACAATTCACACAAGCATATTCATCACAAAAACACTGGGAAGAGATCAAAACGCACAGTTCAACTCCTCATTTGCAATTTCGAAACTCGCGTCAAGCCAAATCGAGTGAAACCAGAACCAAGAATTTCCATACCCTAGGCTTTCTCCGTGGATAAGAAACCGAGAATATATTAATCTTCGTCGTCGTCGTCCCATTCCCACTCCCTTGCGCCAACAAAGGAGTGATCTCTTGAGCCAACGCAGAATCCGACTCCGATCTCGACAACATCCCCTCGTCGGCGATCATCGACATCTCGATCACCGTGTCCGATCCAACGCAATTGATCGTTGCTTTGGGCTCCGCTGCCGTCGTCGCCGTTGAAGACGACATTGTTGCTCATTAAGGGGAGATGTTGAGATCCGATGACGGAGATCGATCGGAGATCGGCGATTGTGGGAATCAGAAGATCGGAGATGAGCCGTTGATTGGTCAATTGGGTTGGCGTGTGACAGTGGCAAAGGACTTGTTCGTTTTGGGCCGCCTTTCGTTGACAAATCAGATTACGGGTTCTTTATTAGAAGAAGACAAACAATTGATCCAAGCAGGATTCTCAGACGACAAGGAAAATTGTTTTTGTGCCCTTTTGAAACTCTCCAGGTAGTAAGTACGTGGCTAATCAGTATTCCCTTCTATCTAAAACAAATATAATAATTTTTTTTTAATTTAACGTATATTTTGAAAAATTTTATTTTTTGACTTAACAATATAAGAAAATTACATCATCGACACAGAATTGAAGAATATAATTTAAATTATCATTAATATTTTATAATAATTTTATGAAAAATGATATTTGTTCGTCCTACGACGCAAGACAAAATTTGCCTCGAAAAACCCATCAGTCAATCTATTGTAATTATTTTGAGATGGAGGGAGTAACATTTGCTTGTGTGCGTATGAACTTTGATTTGTGTTGTTAGAAATTGTAACATTATTTATTTTTATAAAATTATCGTCAAACACCAATGATACTTTAAATTATATACTTCAACTGTTTGTTAGTGTCATAATTTTATTGCGTCGTTTGGATAAAAAACGATATTATTCAAAATATATGTTGAATAGTACAAAAGTTTTAAATATTGGATCTATATTAAGACGAAAGAAGCACTATATTTGCTAGGCGTTGGACTTCAACTTCATATGCTAGCAATACATTGTTGCTTAAATCTGTGGAGAAAAGATGGAGTACATGTATCGTCCAAAACAATATGATGTTCTGATA
Organism: Drosera capensis; assembly: GCA_001925005.1. Taxonomy (NCBI): domain Eukaryota; kingdom Viridiplantae; phylum Streptophyta; class Magnoliopsida; order Caryophyllales; family Droseraceae; genus Drosera; species Drosera capensis. Next base: position 38,950 of record LIEC01009193.1, on the reverse strand, counting down.
AACAAAGAAGTAATTTATGCATTACATAAGAAAAAAAACAAACATATATCATCCTATTGATTTTCCACTTACTCTTTTGATTTTCCTTCCATGATATGTGGAGTTCTCGTTTTCCAAGTCAATGTCTAAAATGTTTGGTCTATAAGTGAAGGATTGAGTCCCACGAATGATATAACTTCTGCATATTTAGTCGGAAATAAACTCATAATCCATCTCTGTTTGCATTCACCAGCAAATTTTCTTGCGGCAACTGTATATATGCAGTCTTTGCAGAATTTGTGCTCTTCGGATCTGCAAGAGAGTCGAGTTTTTCTGTATCGTGTTGGAATTGCTCTTCGTTAACCTGCTTAGGGGTGTTATTGATACAGTAAGCTCAGAACTCCATTACGGTTTTATAAGTAGATCCAGTTTTCTGTTTTTGTTTCCTATTATGGTTTCACTTACACAGCTAGGCTTGTGAATTCAGTTTGATATTTCTTTTCTTCAATTTTTTTTTTTGACAAAAAATATTTGCTAAAAAGGAGTAATTGGCAAAGCAAAGAAAGTCCAATGACTACATCTTTTTTCAGAGTTGAAGCAAGTAAAATATTCCACCCAAACCAAGCATCGAAAACATAGACAAGAAAGCAACAACTAATAGTGGATCACATGCCCTCACCGCATAACTTAGAGTTGATGCATTTCACCGCTGCATAACTTAGAGCAGTAAAACATCAAATTTTTCTAAAGCCGAGAAACAAAAAGCTGAAGGGCTGATTTCGCTTCAAGCGCCCTCCAGAAGTTTGTTCGGACAAAATTTTTGCCATCCGTTGTAGTTTTCCTTCCATTGATGAACCATTTGCATGGCTCTCTTCAAGTCTTGTTTCAATCGTTCAGTCTCCATTTCAGCAGCCGCAGCAGAACCATGTTGCTGGATATCTTTAATTTGATTATTCATCACATATTCAGTGAGGTATGTGACGTCCAATTGTTCCACGGAAGCAGTGTGGCCTCCAATAACAGCCTTTGATTCCAATAGGTTCTTCAGATGAATATTTTTCCAGTGGAGGTGGTAAAAGTGACTGCTGTTTTCTCCCCAGAGAGGCTGTAGACTTGAGGATGGTCTCAGGACGTGCCACGACGAGAATGTTGTTCACAGGGCCTATCCAAATACACCAGAGTCACATAAGAATTAATATTATTGCGAATATGAAAAGAATACTCATCATGAAAAGAAAAGAAGAAACTGCTAAAAGATATAGCACCAGGACGCAGACACCATTTGGCCAAGTTGAAATGATACCGTTGGCATGCCTAAGAATACGAATGATGTTGTGACTTCTAGTATCCCTCCCAAATTCGAATCAAGCCAACCTCTGATCTCCAAACCAGTGAAGTACCATCACCACAAAATGCTAAGCAGGTAATGCCCTTACTGTTCCACAAGAACATATCAGAGAGATCAGACTTAATTGAAGATAACAGGCAAGAACACAACCTTCTTTTAAAACACAGTTGTTTTATGATTCATGTGATTCCGAGGACTCAAGGTATTGATCAATTTGGACTTTTGCGGAGCAAGAGGCAAAAGCCGAGCAAAGAGTCAGTAGGATGATAACTATAGTGACGATGGAACAATAAACACTGGTATGTATTATTATTGCAAGATGATTGCGAACATAGAAACCAAAGAACAAAAAGTACCTGTGGTCGTGTAGCCATCCAATTACATGCTTCCCGTAAGGGCTGTCGGGGGAACTTCCAGCATTAAGCGCGGCAATATGTATCTTGCCATCTCTTCCTCCAGCAAAAAAAACATGCTCTCCAGGATCTAGTGCAATTGCATCAATTGTGCAGGGAAACAGAATGCCACTCAAGATCTTTCCCCTGGACAAACTCCATACCTGGTGGACAAAATCATTATGAGAATTGCCACGACAAAACTACAGAACAAAATCCTGTAAAGGCACCTACCTAACCAAAGATAGGCCAAAGTTCACATTCAGGCATAAGGTAGGATTGTATTAAGTATTACTGTAACGCCCCGGCTGACCCGGATACTCGGGTTCACCACGCGGGTCGTCACCAAGAAACCCTTTTTCAGGTTCAGGACTGCCAACACTAGTCCTTTCAGTATGTTTTGTCCTCACTTGCACACATCCTGAGAAACTTTCCAGGAAATCACACATCCCAACATTACTCCACGTCAAGCACGCTTAACTGTGGAGTTTTAATGTGATGGACTACCGAAAAGAAAAGTGCACCTTGTTGGTATAGATAGTACTATCAAACCATTTAAGCATTTCCTTGGGGTATTACAATTACTCTCAGGTAACAACGACAAGGAGTATATTAATTTACTAACGATAATAAATTCAGTCCTTTGAAACCTTGGACCTTTGATGCCATAACATACGGTATGCAAAAATAATGATGTAGGGGGAGCACCACACCTCGATCAATTCATGGTCTCTCTGGAGGATAAGCAAACCAAGGTTCTAGGGTATAAAAAAATCTGCCCAGATATACCACAACAGTAGGAAAATAAGTCTGGATTGAATCCGGCTGGACTGTAATTCAAAATTCAAATCTTATAAAACTTACTGCCTGGTTGGTACACTGCTATCTCTGAGATGCCAACACAAAATATTTCCCACGTTTCATTGAACAACAAGATAATGCTAATAACAAGAGATTAGAGCAGTAATGATACTGAACCTTACACGTTCGATCCTCTGAAGCAGAGACAATTACAGAATTGCATCTTCCATAACCCATGACAACAGTAGTCACCTTTACAGTATGCTCCGTAAAACTATGTTCATACAAATGCTTCGCTTCCGCTTTTCCAATTTCATCAAACAACCTAAATTCCACAATTTATATTCAACATATCAACAAAACATCTTAACATATCAACATATCAACAAAACATCTTAACTAACCGATAATAACATCAGACTGACAACCGATATGCTCAATTTCTAGAACCTAAGTTTCAAATATCTAGATCACAATTTCAATCCTCCAAGATAAATTATCTCTCAACATACAATTCAAAGCCGTGTACATCCTCCTCGACAAGGCATTGTCCCGCACACGAGTCTCGGACTCCGGTTAAGTCGAGGAGTGGAGTGCAGTCGAGTAAAATTCACATAATTCAGATCCGGGTTGATGGTGGTAATCCGGGGGAGAACGGCGTCGTTTCCGGGTTTTGGTAAGAGTTTAGGGTGAAAAATTGAATTATAAAAAAAAAGGAAAAAAATTTAGTTTGCGGTGAGCGTGGATCGAACACGCGACCTTCAGATCTTCAGTCTGACGCTCTCCCAACTGAGCTATCCCCGCTACTTGAAATGACATTAAATAAAAATAATTCTATCTCTTAAAAGTGATTGTCTGTACTCCACCTAGTATATCTACTTCATATTTATCCCAAAGTGAAACCTCATCTGAGCCATCTGTCTATTATGAAGCCATATTTACCTTATTGAACTATTATAAAAACATGTTTATTGCGGTGGTTGTATATAATACTATCTGGAACGTTACTATGAGCATCACTATAAAATGATATGCTTATTTTGTCCTAATATGTGCAAACTTTTTCACTGCACGTGAGATATTTACGGTGTCGTATGCATGAGATATTTATGATACTCCTAATACGCAAAGTTCACGGGCGTTGATATTTCCGACAACGACACATGTACCAAGCAACATTAGGCACGGTAATATCGCCAAATCATCATGTTCTTAGACAACATCACATACATAGCAATTATATCATCGACTCATCGTCCTCTCCCCTGTCCTAGCTTCTTATATCATCAACAGTTAGGTGCACTGTACTCACACACGTGAAGCATGTTGCATCTAACACCGCCCTTTGATGTCGAAACCTCACCCAGAACAAACAAGGACGATCGAAAACATGTTAAATCAACGCACCGATGGATACATTTCGGGATGAAGATGCCTGCTATATCTCCAAATAGATTACACACACTCACTAGAGTCGATAAATTGTTTTTACGTATATAAAATATGAGCTGAACAACAATAAACGTTCAATAAAATATGTGCAGTCTTTTCGGTTGATCGGGTTGACATTTCCTCCTAGACCTCATCTGACAGGAGCGTCTGGGTGGTTGTGTGTTCTTATGATGCGGCCAACCTGCTGCAATCATACGGCTTAACCGGTTCGGCACCACCAAGTGTAGCATCATTTTCGCATCTGAGAAATCAAATGTACTTTTGCCAGTCAAGTTCAGGATGTCAAGTCACGTCTAGAACACAAGCAAGAGATAAACATTCACAGGCGAAGACGATGACGAAGTGTATCCTGTCACAAAAATACATACCACGTGGCGGCGAGCGTGACAATACGACGCGAAAATGGAGTTGACGGATGAGAATAAGTGATGATGAACGATTTGGCATCGGCCCAAAAGGAAAGGATGGAATGCCCACTAAACTAGATGAGATGTCATGTCACTGTCTTTTAGCTTGAATTTTTCTGCAAAGAAACAAAGATTCCACGGCTAAAAAACAACAGGAAAAGCGAAATGCAAAATGCTGATCATAAAACCTAAAGATGATTTTGAACAATACGCGACGAAAACGGAGTAGAAATTTTACCCACCAGTTTGGCTTATGCCTCGGATCATTGTCAGACGGTTGTCGTCTTTTCTTCTTTCGGACCGTCCATTAATCGTCGTTGGAACAAGTGTCGTCATATGGTTCGTTCCAGCGAGCGACCTATGCCTAAGATTACGGAAAAAAAAAAAAGCCTAAGCGATGTTGGTGAAGCGGAATGTCATTGCATTGAATGCTTAAACTTTGGCGGTAATTGACTTAAACGTAGGACGCCGTTCAGCTAATGGCAAAGGCGTGTATGGGTCGTTTTTACTACAAAAAGGTAAAAATGTTAGGCGAAGGCCAGCACATTTTGAAACTAACAAATCTACTTGCAGCAAATCAATAAGCCAATTCTATCCTCTCATGATCATAAGCTCGACAAACAGTTTATCTGTCAGGTCACGTCATATTCGGTATTAACGTAAGTACTTACGTAGATTCCAGTTAAGCCTCCCAAATCCTCAACCGAGTTGGTCATGTCTAATTCAGTCCACTGTCATGAAACCATTGAAAATGACAACAGTAATCAGCAAAATACCTCCTGTGAGACTCTGAAACACATTTGCACAGATGCTATTCTAAATGTAGGATGCATGAGTCACCTGTATGCATGAAAAGCGTAAAAAAAGACTGCAGTTGAAACTCAAGATAAGCCAAAATGTGGGAAAGAGTATGCAGCAAACTTGAATTAAGGAACCGCAAATTCATAAACATGCGTTCAACTAAAGACTCTTATAACTTATCCAACCCAAAAAAAAAAAAAAAAAGGTTTCTCATAAAGTATAGGTGATAGGTCGTGAGCAAAAGAATAAAGGATACACGTTTTTCCAACTCTAGTAAAAAAAGCCTACAACATATATCCCATTATAAACGCTAGCCGATATTTCGTTTTTTCACCACCAGACTCTCCTAAACCTTACACTCCTCAATCACCTCATGTCTCTTAGTCTTGCATAATAGAGAAATCACACTTTTTCCTGATAATCATAGAAAAAACAAGGCGCTCTTCGAGCAACACAGGAGCACGAGAATGGTAACTGATTGAATTCATCAGAAAGCTTCGTCATGTTAGAGATGATTTTTGTGGCATTGTTCCTCATACTTCATAATGTAATTTATGCAGGTTCATATAAGCAGAAGTTCCGGGGAGATAGGCGACGATGGAGTGATAGTGGACTATCGTGGAAACCCAGTTGACAAGTCACGGACCGGAGGATGGCTGGCCGCTGGCCTCATATTAGGTAAAATACTCAAAAAGTTCAAACCCACATGACTCAAAGTTACTCAATGAAAATTTCTTTGCTGTATAAAAGAGCTGAAATGAATTGTTCATTGCAGGAAGTGAGTTATCAGAGAGGATATGTGTAATGGGAATTACGATGAACTTGGTGACGTACCTGACCGGAGTTCTGCATCTTCCTTCATCAAAATCAGCAAATATCGTCACCAACTTCATGGGTACACTAAATCTTCTTGGTCTGCTCGGAGGTTTCTTGGCGGATGCCAAGCTTGGACGGTACCTGACAGTTGCAATCTTTGCATCAATCATGGCTTTGGTAAGCGTCAGAGCTCAAAGTCAGTAATGCTATGACCCAAAATCAGTAATTCTATAGAGAAATAACAGAGTTTACAAATTAAGGTATAATCCAATACTCGTGAGTGATTTTCTGTAGAATCCAACGTAGTTACCAATATGCACCTAACATAGTGTACGAAGAAGTCGTGGAAGAAGCACAAGGGTCTTTTACACATCCTGGAGTATACTCTGAATGTCTGAACAGTTATTCACTTCTATACTTCAGAACTTTTTTACTCAGCTTAGAATTTGCAGACAACTTCAGGAATAATATCCAAACAGCTATTCGCGGTTCCCCCTGGTCTTTTCATGTGGCCTTGGCTCGACCACTACCCAACTCTACTTAATCCAAAACAACATGTTTGTTCATTGGTCAGAGACTGTCAAGAATGACTTAATCACATATACGAGTTTAGGATACCGGCTCCAAGGTTGGAACTGAATCTTGGCATCATTCCCCGAAATGTTTACAAGTGTTAGAATGAGCAGGATGAAAGCTAATTTATCTGTTCACAAAGTTTTTTTTTTTTTTTTACATGCTTTTAAGGGGAGTCACCATCAACAAGATATCAATAAGCATGTGGATTACTACTCAGAGAGTCAGATTTGTCGGTTTTACTAGTTTCTCTGGCTTAACTTTTAGCTAAAACAGAAACTAAAACCAGTATTCTGATCGTAACAGGGGGCGACATTGTTAACACTAGCGACCTCACTTGACAGCATGAGGCCTCCAACCTGTAATTTCAGGCTACACAGAAACGAGTGCATCGAAGCTGATGGCAGTCAACTAGCCATGCTATATGCAGCTCTCTACACAATTGCCCTAGGTGGAGGCGGGATCAAGTCCAACGTCTCAGGGTTCGGGTCCGACCAGTTCGATGTGAATGATCCAAAGGAAGAAAAGGCCATGATCTACTTCTTCAATAGGTTTTACTTCTTTGTTAGTTTAGGTTCTTTGTTCGCTGTCACGGTTCTAGTCTACATTCAAGACAATGTAGGAAGAGCATGGGGATATGGAATATCAGCGATGACGATGCTGATCGCAGTGATTGTACTGCTGGCTGGAACACGGTTCTATCGGTTCAGGAAGCCAGAGGGAAGCCCCTTGACGGTTATATGGAGGGTAGCGTTGCTCGCTTGGAAAAGGAGAAGCCTTCCCTATCCCTCCCATCCCAGTCTTTTGAATGGATACCTTGACGCCAAGGTTCATCACACAGAGAAGTTCAAGTGAGTATCTCTACTTATATCGATGGAACTACATTATTGTTTCATCTTTTGAAGTCGAGATGAAACAGATGCAAGTGAACTTTAACCATGGAGAAACATACTCTATCAAAAGTTCAACCCGATAAAAAAATTTATATTAACCACATTTCGCAAAAGACCTTGATGATTAAAGCTAGGACAACATGCGACTCCTTTCACACCAAGTTCTTAATAAATAGGGATAGTATGATTCAATCCCATGATAAACAAATCACACAGCTCTAATACCGTTTTGATGAAGAAGCTCTAACTATTGTTGCGTAAGAAAAAAAATCTAGAAACATCAATTGCAGCTTGTAATAACACTTACCTGTGAAATTTGAACCAGGTGCCTGGACAAGGCTGCAGTTCTTGATGATTTCGCCTCAAAAGATGAAAACAGAAGCAATCCTTGGATAGTTTCCACAGTCGTCCAAGTAGAAGAGGTCAAGCTCGTACTGAAGCTCATCCCGATTTGGTCCACCGGCATCCTCTTCTGGACAGTTTACTCTCAGATGACAACCTTCACCGTTGAACAAGCCACATACATGAACAGACACCTTGGATCCTTTGTTGTCCCCTCTGGATCCTTTACCTTCTTCCTCATCATATCCATTCTCATCTTCACATCATTAAACGAGAGAGTGCTCTCTCCCATCGCCCGAAAACTGACCAACAACATCCAAGGCATCACAAGCCTCCAAAGGATCGGGATAGGCCTCGTGTTCTCAATGCTGGCCATGGTCGTGTCAGGCATCGTAGAGAAACATAGGAGGGTCATGCACGTCGAAAACAACATCGAGGTCAGCGCATTCTGGCTCGTGCCTCAGCTCTTCCTAGTGGGCGCAGGGGAAGCCTTCGCCTATGTTGGGCAGCTTGAGTTTTTCATAAGGGAGGCACCGGAGAGGATGAAATCCATGAGCACCGGGCTCTTTCTAAGCACGGTGTCGATGGGTTTTTTCGTCAGCAGCTTGTTGGTGTCCATAGTTCATCATGTGTCCCGCGGGTGGCTCAAGAGCAACTTGAACAAAGGGAGGCTGGATTATTTCTACTGGCTGCTCGCGGTGCTTGGAGTGTTGAACTTATTCGTTTTCATTGTCCTGGCTATGAAGCACGAATACAAAGTTCAGCGATTTGTCAGTGAAGGCAAGGAAGACGAGAAGGAGCTCGAGAGCTGGAAAGAAGGTGTTGTATAAGATGTAAATTTCGAGTATCATAGTCAGTCATCTTAGCTCGGCAAGCGAAGTCCTGCACTAAAATATGCATAGGTGTTCGTTTGACAAATAGCATTAAATGATGAGATGATATTACATCAATAGAATACAACCAAGGACGAATCCAAGTTTCAAAAGAAAACTCGGATACATGATTTACGATTTTATATTGATTCCATTTTCATAGGCCAACAACACTTGATTGATCGCCGGATACAACAATAGTACAAACAGGATCAAGCAAAGCAATGCAAGGTGACAATCGAATGAACAACGTGTCTCGACTATAGTTCCATTTTTTCATTCGGACATTTCATCGAACACCTTGCGGGCAACACCCAATAAACTGAAACTTAGACTAGATGCACCAATCGAGTGCAGTGCAGTGAGTAATGTAATCGAATGAAGATGAGTAACGTGACAATGGTGACGGACTTCCTTCAACAATTCGACGTGCAACGGTGATTTTGTGCGGCCATGTGATCAGCGATACAAGTCCAGCGCGGGCCTAAAATCCTCGGATCCAAGAAGTTTCCCAGAAATGCAGCAATAAAAAATTCATTATTTAATTTGTCACCGTTATTATTATAATTATTTAGTTTGTTGTGATATAAAAAGATATGTCAGATGGATAAAAAAAAAAGAATGATAATGAAGAAAATGACGTAATATAATGTGTGAATAATATGGATTTTTGTATCCAAAAAAATTATTAATTTAGAAAACGTTATAATTTATATACTACGTTAATGTTTAATAATGTGTTATAATTTATATGGAATATAAGGAATATAGGGTCTAGGGTTAAAGATATTCTTTTGTTTTTTCTTTTCCTTGTTTTTTTTTTTTAAAGTTATCTTTGAGCATTTAATCTTACTATTATCTTTATCTCTTTGTTTTAGCTGATTTATCTTTACCATTAGATATTTGTCGTTACACTATATAGTTCATCATGTTTACACTTTTGTACCATCATCAACAATGCTCTTGCATGATTTGCCAATTTGTCCGAGGCTTTGATTGCAAATATGGAGGATCTAGGAGCGAAGATCGAAGCTTTGGATCGAAACATAGATTCGCTCAATTCAAAGATAGGGAATCTGAATATCGTGAACTACGGATCAATGTGGAGACTTTAGTCACGAAGGTCGAGGCTTTGGATGAAAAGGTCGAGATGGTGAGTACAAAGATGATCAAAGCTTTGGATGCAAAAGTCGAGACCTTGTATTCAAGGATAATCCAGACTTTGGATATAAAACTCGAGTTATTCACGTTAGATGTTGATCACTATTATAGATCTCTGAAGGGAAAGATCGAAGGCATGGATGAAAAGTTCGAGGAGCTACTTGCAAAAGTTGAAGCCTTAGATGCAAAGGTCGATGCTTATTTAGAAGAACCATTTGATTCTTCTCAATGTTCAGCATCTGCTGAATTTACCGAATCTGAGGATGATAAGGAAGTTGAGTAACGATGAAAGTGTTATAGCGTTTAGCAATGTTGTTAGATCCGATCGTTTATCGAATCGGAAAATCAAGTGGACGAATGGATCACACGTTCAAACGCGGTTAAACCTTTATCGAATTGTGATGTAATAATTACGTCACATATATTTTATTATGTCCAAAAAATACATATTGTATATAAAAAGTATGACAAGTATAATATAATTTTGGAATAATTAACATAAGATACTATGAAATTATAAAATACAGTATTGAATAATGTAACATAAACATAACTATCAATTAATCTAGACATTAATCTATTATCAATTTAAAGATCAAATTGTCATAAAATATAATTTAAACAATGTTTATTAACTTCATATATAGTAATTTTACATATTTTAAAAAATATATTATAAAATATTTGAAAAATAAAAGAAAATGATTAATTAATGATGGGTCAATGGACTAATCCGGATCGTTTATTCAGATCGACCCACCCGGTCCGGTCCGGGTTTAATAGCATTGGAGTTTAGGATATGGTTGTGTTTAAAACTAGCCGATGATTCTTCATTTTAGAATTCGTTCATATTCGTATTTGATAATGTTAGTTTCTGAATTTCTGTCCAAGTTTAGTCGGAGTTTAAGTCTCGTTTACCATGGATCAATAGATTGTTGATGTTATATGACATTGATTTCCTTTTGAATCATTCACCTTTGTTTCTGTTTTCGATTCTCTAATGCATAGTGTTTTACACATCCCCCACTTGAGAACTCTTTAGAGCAAGTTTATATCTATAATTTGACATCGAATTCAAAAAATCGAGTTTCAATCATTATCCAAATCAAGTGTCAAAGTAAAATTAAGGCAAATTTGAATGTATTTATTCTTGTCATATCATTTTTTTATATATAAGAATCATTTGAATCGTATGGTTCTAGAATAAACAAACATTAGATCAAAAGTTCTTTTATTTTGAAACTATTTGGTTTTGAAATAGAATCATTATATTTTAAAATAAAACCAAATATTAAAATAAGAATTCTATAATTTGAATTAAAAATATTTTTTATTATCAAACTATAATAATAAATACATTCATTTTAACTTATATGATTGAACTTACCCTCGGACATCAAGCCAAGACGTCCTGGACCGCCTTATGCTTTTTTGGTACAAACATACAACATACACCCCTTTTGTCCTATAACAAAAACAAACTGTGCCTATGCAAAGGTGAACTCTCTCCGTCCTGGACGCGCCTTGTTATATGATCAGATAATGGCTTTTACAAAACAAAAAATTTTTGAAATAGTAATGATATTTTATATTATGTAGTTTAATTTATATCACACAGGAATTTATTTTCGTGCGGTCTATTGTTAGAATGACTTTCCCAAATTAAATATGTGTTGAATAGTATCGAAAATCAAAATACCAACTAACATTTTACGAAAAAAAAAAGGCTAATTAATTATCATGACCTTTTTTATTGTAGGATCAAAGAACAAAAAAAAAATGACAATTTCAAATTTAATCGATAAATTTATATCCAACAAACATAAACCGCACGAAAAAAAAAAAGCAAAAAAAAAGGCTAAACATATCCAACAAACATAAAAAAAAGGCTAATTAATTATCATGACCTTTTTTTTTGTTATGTGTTTAATTTAATTTCTTTTTTATGACCTTATATATATATATATATATATATTTTAGTATTTTATGGGATAATAAACCGCATATCCAATTGGCATAACATATTGTTACTTGATCATCTCATCAGATTTCCCGTCAAAATTTACCTCTACAGACACCTTGTGCTGATAAAGCCAAAACGAGGTGTAAAATCATACCAAGGCAAAAATGAAGAGCAGCTTCAGAATCCTCGCACGAAACGCAGCAGCAGCTGCTGCTGCTCGCAGCCATTCTTCCATTCAAAATATCGCGTTTTATTGTTCTCCTCCTCTTTGTACTCCCAAGAACAATAAGCTCTTCGTCGGTGGTTGATCCAAACACTTCTGTTCTCATTGAAACGTCCGTTATGAGACTTCGTTTAACATGTTGGGTGTTGTGGGCTTTGCAGGATTGTCGTGGTCGGTTGATGAGAAAACCTTGGTCGATGCTTTCTCGAGTTTCGGAGATATCACGGAAGGTATAAAGAGGGATTTTGTGGGGTGCCCAATTCCTGTAATGTTGACACCAGTTGGTTTTGCGGCTGTCCCTTAGGTGTTCGATGAAATGTCTCAGACGAGAGATAGTTTCGGTTGGGGAAGTGAAATTGGTACTTGAGCAAGCATTAAGTGACGGGAAGGTGTGATCACGAATTGGGTGTTTGTTGATCATTGTGGTTGATGCGATGGGGTTGTGTCCGAAGTCATTTTAGTTCTAATCTGTCTCGTTTAGGTTTGCCGTTCTAATATGTCAAATCCAGCCGCTCACAGCTTCTGAATATATCCAATTACATTCGTGCTTTTGAGAAAATGATGTTCATTCTTCGTCCTTTATCAGCAATCCCAGTATTCTGTTCAGGGTTAGTCGAACATGATATAATATACTAGTCTTCCTTTGAAATCTTCTTGGTTCAGTCAGGATCATGTATGACAAGGACACTGGAAGGTCCAGAGGCTTTGGATTTGTTTATTTTTCTGAGGACGATTCAGCTAGTCATGCCAAGGACGCAATGGATGGCAAGGTAACCCATTTGGCTGTAAGATCGCAATCTTGATCATTACTCAAGACTACCTACAAGTGTTGAAGCTTGCTCATCCTGTGATCTTTTTTGTGTAGGCATTGTTAGGTCGCCCATTAAGGATAACCTTTGCTCTCGAGAGAGTTCGTGGTGCTCCTGTCGTAGTATCTCGTCTTCGTCATTCAGGAAATGCCTCAAGCAGCGAGCCTGGTAACTAGGTAAGTAATTTCGATGGAGCTCTTGATGGATGGTCTTGTTCTTTTCCAATGATATGATGAAGATTGACAATGGTGGTTGTCTGAACTCCACCTGATCTTATAAATTCGCCAATCAACTGGGTGACTCTGTATCAGCAGTTGGTTGATTTTCTTGAATGCTTGATCTCATATCCTCGGGGGTTCTTTCTCTGTTGTCTACGACAGTGGTTAGACTACGTAGATCTCGCATTTCCGGACCTTGTCTATGATGGGAGTATCGGGATTGTTGTTGTTATTGATACCATTTCCTCTGGGGATAACTTTTTAGATTTCTGAGAATTTGATATTGCGAAGCTCGTTATTCAGCCCATAACATCTATGCTTCCTTGGAATCATGCCATCTCTGAATTCTCTTCGTCCCGCATTAACTTTCATGTATCTTGTTGTAGTTCCATGTGTTAATAACAGAAGTCATTTGTTCATAGTGAATGCTTCAGCAATGGAGGACATATCAGAAACTGAACATAAACACAAGATAAAAGCGGTCTACGGGGAAGTTCACCAATCCGAGATCGTGATCGTCAAGATATGGAATAAGAGAGGAAAGCAGAAGTTGGATCGATTCCAGATTGTTCAGGTTTCATGATCTCTTCCAAGCGTATGCTAGAAAGGGATTTACTGTTGCAAACTGCTGTAAAAGTTTTGCGGATGTTCTGTGTATAACATTTCTTCACATATTTAAATGATGTTATATTCGTGATCTAGTTAAAAAAGAGTTGGTGGTGGTGGTGGCTGGGGTTAATCTGTGACAACTTTTTGTTTTAAGAAAGAGTTGGTTATTTTAGGTCAATATGATTAGTTACCATGGGATTGGTGGCATTATAAAGTTTCAACCAGGTTTGCCCTTTTCTACTGTCATCAACAAACAATACTCTAGGTTTGCCCCCTTCTTCTATCTCAATGGCTAGAAACACCGTTGGTTTGCTTAAGGAGACTTCGGCCGCAAAGATCGAGACATATGATACAAAAGTCGAGACTTTGGATGTGAAGATCAAAACGCTGAATGCAAAAATCCATACATTCGATAAAATGATGATGACGTTGGACGCAAATATGAAGACATTGGATGCTCAGATCGAGACGTTGGATGACTTTGTACACAGAACCGAGGCCTTCGATGTAGAGGTTATGGCCTTTAAGGCAAAGACTGATGCCTTGGAGGCAAAGGTCGCGGCTCTGAATGCAAAACGTAAGGCCTTGGAGGCAAAGGTCGAGGCTTTGGATGCAGAAGTCTAGGCCAATGCTTACGAAGAAGAGGCCGAGTTTTCCGATGAGAGGTCTGTGACAACAATACGACAACTTCGGATGAAAACTGGGTTTAAAGTGCTTATTATTCCTGAATACACTAACTAGTCTAACTAGGTGAATCTGTCTCAGCAATTGTTTGAGTTTGCTGCCTATGCTTGTTCAGACTTGTAAGATTTTGGTATTGTGAAGCTCGTGATTCTATCATGATATTTGTTTCCTCCTAGGCACATAGATTTCTCTGTTGTTGATAATAGGTGTGAATTGTTATTGTTGTATTGACAATCGAGAAATCAAAATAAAAAGTTAAATGAAACGTTTGAACTCAGCGGTGTGGCAACGTAAATCTTAAAGAACATGACGTGAGCACCAAACATTCTTTTATCGAATTTATCGACACATGCAAATCAATTGGGGTGATGTTTAGATATTTGGAATATGATGCTAAGATTATATGTTATTAGAGATGAATGGAAGATGAAGATTAAATGATTCGGAAATTTTAAAAACAAATACAGTTATAAAAAAATCTTCATGCGTTCTAACAAAACACAACCTGTATATTACTAATAATAAAATCCATTTTTCCTATTGTAAATATCATAATAATACTTAGTGAAATCAACCTAGAAGTCCGAATTAATAATAGATATTCGGACATAAACTATCCCTCCATCCCAAAAATGTGTACTTCATATTTAGTATTTGTTTTAAATAGTTTTTTTAGTTTTGAGAACGTAATAAAATTATATTACTAACATATTATATTATAAATATTTCATGATAATTTTAAAAATTAATATTTGATCATCTCAAAATACGAGTCAAACTTTACATAAAATATATACAGTTAAAATGTTGAGATGGAAAAGCATATCACGAGTCTATCAACCCATGTAATAATGCATAGAACAAAGGGAGTTCGAGACGTTTTTGTCTCAAATTATAATATATAAATTTTTTTATTGATACTGTTTAAAATTTATATCATCCTAAATATTCGATGAAAATATTATAAATATAAAATAAAAAGAATATAAATATAGAATAAAGGGAGTAGGATAGGTAAACCGAGATCTATTTACGGGGGTTAAAAAAACCGAGATTATTTTACATCGGCGATTACGCGTACGATCTTCTTCAAAATCTTGCCAAGCAAGATAGCACACACAAACCCCCCTTTCACCCCATCGAACCATCTTTACCCCCTCAAAACCCCTCCCTATCAGCCCTCATCTCCCCTCCCAATCATCAACAATGGATCAACTCATCCAAACCTTCATCGAGATCACCTCCGCCTCGCCCGCCGAGGCGCAGTTCTACCTCGAAAGCCACAACTTCGACCTCGACGCCGCCGTCTCCACCTTCTTCGAATCATCCAACACCATTGACACCACCACCACCAACGCCGACGAACAAGACTCTCCGTCGCCGGATCGATCTCGATCCGTTTCCCCTCCGCCGGCGCAGCAGCAGTCGCGGCCGAGTAACCCTAGCGTTCGGAGTCGTGGTGGTGGAGGAGGCAGGGATGGGAGGATCCGGACATTCTCGGATCTGAATAAGGAGGATGGGGACGAGGAGGAGGGGGATCGGCCGCCGGAGTATTATACCGGTGGTGAGAAGAGGTAGTGTTTTGAGATACTATATAGTAGTGGGGGTTTTGCTGTTCGAACTTTTGGTAGAATTGGTTGCTGGATGGTAGTGTTGAGAAATCATCGATTGTTGTCTATACTGTTAGTGTTGTTTAATAATTCCACATGTGATAATAATGCTGTGTACGGGATTTGATTGTGTGGAGATGTTTGTCTGTGTTGTGTGTGGTTGGTTTTGGGGGATTTGGAGTGTAGTAGAGGGGAATGTTAGGCGGTTGGGCGGTAATGCGATGCATATGCGGTTAAGTGAAATGTTTTGATTGGTGAATTTTTGATTAGAGTACATGTTGCAAGAGGATGATTTGTGTTTCTTTGGAGTCAGAGACTGTTGTGTTGTTCAAGATGCCGATGTTGAGTGTGGAACATTGATCTCAGTAAAGTTGTGTTGTTGAGATTGGGGAATTTTGAGCATACTCGAGTTTGTATTAGGAGGTTGGGCTATGGCCTGGTTGTAGCGCCTAGGTGGGCGCTTAAGAGATGTGGGGGCAGCTTCATGTATTTTTCTGGTTGATGAAATTTTTTGTTTGAAAATAAGTTGCAAGCATGGTGTAAGCTTAGGTGTCGTGTACGTGTTTATATGTGAATGTTTCAGTTCCTGGAGGGAGCTTTCTGATGACATGGTGCAAGAGTAATTGCTTAAACTAAGAGAGTCCACAAGATGAAGTGAGAGACTATGGGACATGGTACATATGTATGTGAAACAAAAATTTGACGGTGAAATACATGCATAGTTAGGCCACTACTATGATGTTTTTGGACTGCCAAGTGCTTAGACAGATGCTTCAACCTCCTTGTAGATCATAGTTGAGTGAGTGGATGCAGTGTTATTCCATACAAGAAATGATTGTAGAATGCTTGTTTGTGTTCAACAGATAACGAAAGAGCAATATTATGTCTCATATCTAAAGCACAAATACCTTTGTCACTGATGTTTTTGCTTCGGTCTTTCTTTCACGTCTATTCTCAGATATGCCTTGAACAGGGTAGATATGAATATGATGTATGAGTGAGTTGAGAGCTGCTAGCTGCAAGTTACTGTTCTGCTTTGTGAATGGTAGCACTAGTTTTACCTCCACTAAGAAATTAATAAGTAAATGAATCCCTTCAAGCTCTACATCGCTATCGGTCAAACTGAGTACCCTCTATTAGCATACTATATGTGTATAGCTTCTAGATTGAGTGTGATGGTTTTGGATTCTATTCTAGGTTCGTAAAACATCTATGATGTTGGAGTATGGAAATTGGAAAGAGGCATGGAGAGATGGAAGGTCATTATGCGCAACTCTAATAGATTCTTCAACATTGCAATTCTGTTGTATTGATGTTTGTTTTCCTTCTCCCCTGCTGTGAAAGCTGATTCAATTGCCCCATTATTTCGTTTTCTTTTGTAGTGGAATGCTGGTACAGGACAAGCCAAAGAACAATGATGTCGATGCACTTTTCGACCGTGCTAGACAGATGGGAGCTGTTGAAGGACCGCTTCCTTCTCAACCATCTTCGAGCTCCAGAAGCTTTATAGGAACAGGAAGACTACTCTCAGGTGATACAGTTCCATCTGCTCAACCACAACCTCCTGAAGTTGTTACCCACACCATTACTTTCTGGCGTAATGGGTTCACCGTGAATGATGGTCCGTTACGCCAATTTGATGATCCTGGAAATGCATCATTTTTGGCGGTAAATTTTACATCTCTTTCATTTTCTGGTCTCTATATGAATCCAGTAAACCTCTTTGGGAAGTTTGTTTGTGGCAGCAGTGAATGCCTCATCTTGGTCCTATTCCCTTTTTTTTACGTTTCTGCAACTTTACCGTATTGTGGCTTGAAGTTTATGACTGCTTTGCTCCATAATAGGAACATAAGTCAGCTCATTTGTGACGGTGAAGGAAAATTTACTACTCATGCCTAATAAATTTTCTGGTCACCATTGATTATCATCTAGGGTTTAACCTAAATAAATTTCTCATTTTCCCTGAACTACTTTGCGTAGGGTTTCATCTCCTGCCTCCATGTAATGATGACTCCCTCATCTTGCTACATACACTAATAAGTTTATAGTCCTCTTGAGCTTCCGAGTTTGAATTATTGTATAATCGCTTACTGTATATCGTACATGGCGTGTAATCTTTGCACTCTGGCTTTTCTCAAGACGATTCACTTGGTTATATTTATCTAAAACTTTATTTTGCAGAGCATTAAAGATTCAGAGTGCCCGAAAGAGCTGGAGCCAGCGGATAGGAGGACCAAAGTCCAAGTCAGCCTCATGAGGAAGGATGAGAACTGCCCTGTATATCTCATATAATCTTTTAAAATTCCATCTTTTGTCCATAATGTTTTCGGTTTTTATGTGCTTTCATTTGTTCTTGTTTCATACAGGAACCCCAAAAGAGGCAAATAGCATTTCAGGGTGTTGGTAGGACACTAGGTAGCAGCAGCAACACTGCAGCGCCTGAACCCTCTACTTCGGTCAGGCCTGTCACCAGCGCTCCAGTCCCTACTGCAGGCCTTGTAGTCGACCCCAATCTACCAATGACCTCACTTCAGCTTCGCCTGGCTGATGGGACTCGCATGGTATCACGATTCAACCACCATCATACCGTCAGGGATATACGTGGTTTCATTGATGCGGCAAGGCCTGGTGGCGGGGGTGGAGCTTACAAGCTTCAGATGATGGGTTTCCCTCCCAAGGAACTCAATGATCTTGACCAGACTATTGAACAGGCCGGCCTTGGCAATTCAGTCATCATACAGAAGTTCTAGGTCCACGGCCATGAGGCAATCCCTTTGAACCTGCAAAGTTTTCGTGGATGTGGCAAGAGTATTATAGACTCCTTGCATTTATTTTGGGGAATTCGGATTGGTTTCCTTTGTGTGCATTAGACCCTGCTGTTATATTGAGCTTTTATTGACTCACGGGATTGATTTTGCAAGTGGTTTTTACTTCTCTTATCATACTACTATATGTTATGTTTGTCATTGGTGCCGAGGTGGTTGATATGTGTCACACCTGCATTTTCAATGACATTGCTGGAACTTCGATACAACTTTCTGTTAGCTTGAGAAATCAAACTGTGTCCATCCTATGTGCTCTTTGC
Source organism: Drosera capensis (assembly GCA_001925005.1). Classification (NCBI taxonomy): domain Eukaryota; kingdom Viridiplantae; phylum Streptophyta; class Magnoliopsida; order Caryophyllales; family Droseraceae; genus Drosera; species Drosera capensis. Next base: position 19,912 of record LIEC01009193.1, on the reverse strand, counting down.
AGGTGTAATCCAGTGATGTTTGGCTGGTAATCTTGTGTCCAGAAACTTAGTCATGGAGCTAATTGACGTGAAACAACTTAACAAGACCGTGCAGGCTACAGTAAATAGCTTATGTTCAGTGTTCAACGGAGGCTGACAAATCGATTTGAGATTTCGAATCGTTATGGCTTATTTATGGTGGATTAGGCAGGAAACATGTTGTTCCTGTTCGGTCCAAGCATGGTTTTGTGGCCATGTATATTTTGTTGCTCCTTGAATAAGAATTCGGCACCTATATTGGTTAGTATGGCGCTGCTGAGAAAGCTATCGTTGCTAACGGGTGAGCATGTTGTGAAGAGGAAGACAGGAAAACTTAAACAATGAACAACATATGTTGTGCAAAGTGCAAACAGATATCATGGACACGGAGAAATGCACACTTTAGCTCGTATCTTGATCTTGTTTTTGACGACTCAAGATGCATCCTTATAATTTGCCACACTGTTCGTGTTGCCTCAGAAATAGAAATGTGCAATAAGGAGAACGTCAAGCTTCCTATTACATATTGAAGCAGCTTGTGTTTGTAGCCTTGTAGGCACTGCAGCGACTGCCCAACGCTAGAAATGCAACAACAGTTTGCCTGCATGATCATCGTGGAGACTTGTAGACAACTTGTTCATGAACTGAAGTTCTTTCATGCATGGGCGAATTCATCATCATGCTAGTTGTCCGCCTCTGTGATATATGGAAAACTAGAAGTTCTGTTTCTCCTGTAAATCGACAAGGATGACATATAACATGATATAGCTTGCCGCCTCCTCCTGGATTCTTTCTTGAAGGAAGTTTTATCAATTACGATCCCTTCTCCTGAGATCATAAACCCAGAACTCTCGCTTCTAAGCAACTTTTTAGCATGTATCTATGCACGATTCCTAATAAATTCATGTTACAAAGTAGCCAATAAATAAACTCGATTGATATTATCACCATATGTATTTATATTAAAAGTGCATATCATCAACATGTCTGAATATTCGAACTAATTATATCCGTCGGTACCATGGTAAAGGAAGGCAATGGTTTTAAGTACCCTCGACACGCGGACACCATCTTGTTCTCGATAGGAGTCATATGCATACTATTGCTTCCATTCTTCTGCTCTGTCGCTTCAAACATGACAACAGCCATCGTCAAAACTTCAAAAGAAAATGAAAAAAAGGAGACCAAGGAAGAAGATAAAGTTGACGTGGACCGTTGAGTATAGTTGATGGAGTAATTCACAGCTAAGCTGATGTGGCCTCCACCTCCTTCACCTCCCCCCTGCCCACAGTGCTGCCCGCTGCCCCTCTCTTTCTCTCTCCTCTCCCTCAACACACTCACTCTCTCTCTAACCCCCTTTCTCTCCACACACACTTGCCGGGGCTAGGGTTTCTCCGATCTGCGATCCGATCAATTTACCGGCACATCCAGCACCGGCGATCTATCATCGAACTCCAGATCTAGCTAACTGTTGTGTTGAGGTGCTTTGCTTGTGGTTGTGAATGGCGAAGACGAAGCCGGGAAAGAAGGACTTGGATTCCTACACCATCAAAGGCACCAACAAAGTCGTTCGACGTATGGATTCTATTTCTTGTATCCGATTTATCTCGATTCGGTTCTCATCGCGTTTCTCCGGTCTTGCTTGATTTGGATTCAGGAAACAGTCTCTCTAGTGTCTGCAACACAGCAGGGAGGGATAAGACTGTGCACATCGTGCTCTCCTAGACCTATCTGAGGGGAGCATCTGTGTTGCTGTTTTAGTTGTGTGTAACTTGTGACTTGTTTGTTTGTTAGTCTGCTGAGAATGATTTATCTTGTTTGATTAGCTGTTATTGATTTGTTGTGCTGATTAATTTGCAATGACATGTGACTTGTGTGTTTGTTAGGGTGCTGAGAAAGAATTTAGGTTTTGTGAGTGTTACTTTTTGTGGATTTGTTGTGTTGATTTAGCTGTGATTTCTGAAATTTGCAGCTGGAGATACAGTTATGATGCGGCCATCGGATTCTGACAAGCCACCATACGTGGCACGTGTCGAGAAAATCGAGGCGGATCATCGGAATAATGTGAAGGTTCATGTGAGATGGTACTATCGGCCGGAAGAGTCTCTTGGAGGGAGAAGGCAGTTCCACGGGGCGAAAGAGTTGTTTCTTTCGGATCATTATGATATTCAGAGCGCTCACACAATTGAAGGGAAGTGCACGGTTCATTCGTTCAAGAATTATACTAAGCTTGAGGATGTGGGTGCCGATGACTACTTTTGTAGGTTTGAGTATAAGGCTGCAACCGGAGGGTTTACTCCTGATCGTGTTGCTGTGTGAGTTTCGATTGCTTGTTGATGTTGGAGGTATTGCGAGGGATGATTGTGCTAATTTTTTGGGTGGGATTTGTGTTGATTGTTTTAAAGGTATTGCAAATGTGAGATGCCTTACAATCCGGATGATCTCATGGTGCAGTGTGAAAGATGCAAGGACTGGTAAGTTTGCAGCATCATTGCATTTTCTTCTCTCTCTTTCGAAACTGTGGGTGTATGGTTTGAGGGAAAAAACAAAGTGAGCTCTTAGTTTGTTGTGGAACCTAATTCCTCTATTATGAAGTAATATAACAGAGCTTATCTGATACAGGCAACTCAGTTTTTTTTGGGGGGGGGGGGGGGGGGGGGGGCAGTGCTGTATTAGAATTTATATGGGAGGTTGAATTATCATCCTAAATCTGCTGGATTGGGATCCCCTGCAGTAGAAATCTATTGTTGTTGGTGCTGTGGAGACTATGAACGATTGGATTGTTGTTTTTCTCAGTTTTGCTTTAGCCCTTCATCTCATCCAAGGGTGGAAAAACCATTACAACATATGTGCTGTACAAATTCCACAGCAGACAATCCCACTCCTGTTTGGTATCGTTTCCTTCCGTTTTCTATTTTTCGTTTCACTTGTTGATGAAACAGAACTGTTTGATGTTTTTTGTTTTATAAATGGATGAAATAGAAACAAAGAATAAAAAAAATGGTTTTTTGTTTTCTGTTTCATCAAAATATAGTATTCAAGATTCCTTTTACAAATATTAATTTATTTTGAGAAAGAGATTTTGATTTTTGCTACTGTTTTTTTTTTTTTTTCTATTATTGGTTTTGGTTTCTTCAGTTTTGGTAGCAATATCAAACAGCCCTTGAAAGAGCCTATTAACATTGGATTGTTGTTTTTCTCAGTTTTTCTTTAGCCCTTCATCTCACCCAAGGGTGAAAAAACCATTACAACATATGTGCTGTACAAATTCCACAGCAGACGATCCCACTCCTATTTGGTATCGTTTTCTTCCGTTTTCTATTTTCGTTTCACTGGTTGATGAAACATAATTGTTTGATATCATTTTTGTTTTATGTGCCATGTTTTCTGGTTCATTTAATAGAAACAAAGAACGACAAAAAAATGGCTTTCTGTTTCCTGTTTCCTGTTTCATCAAAGTATAATATTCAAAATGGTAAAAAAAAAAGAGAGTATAATATTCAAGATTCCTTTTATAAATAATCATTTATTTTGAGAAAGAGATTTTGATTTTTGCTATTGGTTTTCTTTTTCTGTTATTGGTTTTGGTTTCTTCAGTTTTGGTAGCAATATCAAACAGCCTCTAAAAGAGCCTTGAAAGGTCAAAACTGTTTATTTAGATATCTAATTTCGGGATTGCAAGATATGTTGATAGATTTCCTGTTCCAGTATGTACTTCTCTGTCAAAGAAACCCCAATATCCTAAACAGAACTTGTGATACATGCAATGAATGAGTAGTTGTTTAGGAACATCTTGTTCTTTAGATCCTTAGCAATCTCGTTCATTTTATAGGGATATATCTAGCGTGAAATTCCGTCATGTCATTTCTCTTAGTTATAGTTGCTCGACTCCTGTGTTCTCAAAAAAATCTCAAAAAAAATTCATGTCTTTCGTTCTTATATGGTTTTATCGATACTATGTAATGCTGAGCCTGATAGTAATTTTATCTTGTTGCTAACCAAATTTGCAACCATGGAGAATAGAATAGGGGGGAGATCATCTCGTGCCATTATTGGAAGGTGAAGGTGCAAAACTGACGTGACAAATATTTTAGGCACCCAAAAACCAGAGCTTTGTCTGTCTTGATACAAGATGATTAAGATTTATGGATATTAGTGCTGGGGTCTTTTGCGGGAAAGACAAAAAAAAAAAAAAAAAGGGTTGAAAAGTTTAATCTTTTTGTTAAATTAGAATATATAAAAGTTTCATGCTTGGGGATGGGATAATGAAAATTAGTTCGTTTCCTTTTCTGTTCCAAGTCTCCTGGTAGTTACCTTTCTTCTCATAGAAGCACTATACAGAAGTGCCTACAATGTGTTAGGTTTCATCCTTCATGCATGGAGATGACAATCGAAGAAGCAAAGAAGTTGGAGCATTTCTCATGTACAGATTGTTCATCCGAAGATGATGCCAAAAGATCCATGAACTCCTTTCCTGTATCGCCGTCTATGGAGGCAAAGGTAATAGAGAACTTGAATTAATGAATTCTGTTCGCTGAGAAGCAATAGAACTTGAGTTACGCTCTTTTAACTGTTGATATAGTACCATTATACCATAGCTATTCTTTGTTGTGCCTTTGAAGCATCAGTTTTGAGGTCTAAATTGTTTGTTGGTTGCTTTATTATGTGTTTCAAGTGATCTTCCTACTACCATACTAACCCCATATGTTTCCCATGGTTTAAGTTCGCATGTGACTTGTCATGTTTAAAACATCGAGGTTTGGCAAGGTTCTCTGTAGAGCCTTAGAGTGGTGCGAACGAATCCCAAAACCATCATGTAGGCGGGAAAAATGTTGTCAGTAAATATATCCATTGAAATCCTGTTAAACCTGATGATGCAGGTAGAACCAAAACGCAGAAAGAGGTGACTTGAGATCTTTGTGCCATCCCCTTCATTAAGCTCTGGAGCTGTTGTCGTCATGGAGCGTGTACAGTCCAATGAAGGAAGATTCAGAGCTCGCTAGCAAGAGGCTTTTTATTTGTCCACTTTGGCTGGAAAATCATGTATGTTTGTATGCAAGATGTAATTGGGACAATTGTGATTTTGCGCAGATTCATATGCGCAAAAACCACTGTTTTTAATGGAGCCAAGGACAATGGCCTCGACGAACAGTGAGAGAATGGACTTGTGTGTGATCCGTCTGGAATGCACCGTGTCAGTTACTCGTGATTAACAATTTGAGGCTGCATTCTCATGGTCTATCGACATAAACATGACAGGGATAGATTTCTCTATTATCTGAGACGGAATTATGATGTTGAAGAAGATCAAATGCCACGGTATCCGTAAGAAGAGCACTTCATAAGTGTATCAAATGTACTCTTTATCTGAAATTTGTCAATGTATTGCAGAAACAAATATTAGAAAAAAGATTATTTCTTGATGTTCGATCTTGTTATATCTCTGATATCAACTATTTATTATTGAATAAATTTATTTAAAATACAAACAATTTATAAATAATATAAGGACGAAAACCATGAAGCCGTGAGAGGATAACCAGAGAGTCGAGCGGGAATAACCACGCGAACCCGAAACCCTCCGCCGACGAAAATGGCCACGCTCATCGCCAGCTTCTCGTACTCTCAATCGCTTCACTTGCCGGGATCGGGATCGAGATCGAGACCGAGACGACGACCTCACCAATCCGCCTCCGCGGCCGTCTCACAGTCTTCTCCTTCCAGAACTCAAGTATATTGAACTTTTTTCTTTGCAATCGTGCTTCGAATTGTGTGTTATCCTATTATATGAGAACTTGAATTTAGGTGTCATGTGAATTGGTAGTTGTGATCATAAAAACTATAGGTTGAGAAATGACTTGATAGTCGGTTCGGTTATGGTTTGGTCTGATCGTGAATTCGTGATCGTCCTGGTGTTTGATCGGAATCGGTGTAAGTTGATGATCTTATATTATGACTATATTGTTGTGAGTAGGCTGAGGTGTGACTTGGTGCGGTGATGCTAAGATACTTCCGATTGGGCTTGCGGAGTTCGGCATTGGACGGCTCTTGTATCTGTTTTGGCATATTAAGCTTGTACTGTCCTATGATCCATTCCTGGACTCATGTGATCCGATTTGGGATAATGTAGTGCATGTGATCGATGGCTTTGGGATCTGAAATGTAAGATTGGAGTAGAATGAGAGCCTAAGGATTGTTCGTGGGTTGTGATGAAATGGTTCTAATAGTTTGTTGCTTAGGCGACAGTTGGCATTGCATCCGTTGAGCTCAAAGGAACCTTCCATGTGACAAATGGGAATGGGATAAACGAACCATGCATATATAGGGAAATGGGGATTTCAATCCATGTACTTTGGTTTTGTGTTAAGAGAAATCCACTTTTGTTATTATAGCATCGGAAGTCTGATGTACTCCCTCCGTTCCACGAAAAATACCACACTTTTTTTTAGGCCGTCTCACAATAAATGCGGCGTTTCCTTATATGGAAATCTTTTCACACAAATTTCTCTCAAATGTGGTACAGTAAACCTCACGATCAATATAAATTTAACGCACATATAAAATCCCGAACCAAGTCAAATGGTTGCGTGTTTTATGGGACGGAGATAGTACTACTGTGAGGAAATATATCTGTTTTATGGTCTGATGATTTATATAGAAGGTTCGTAGTTGGTCAGAGGTAATGTTGAGTTTTTTGCCTAACGTTGTGCTTGCGAATCAACTATACCTATTCTCGAGGTTGGTATATGGATGGGAAAAAAATTGGAGCCATGCAAAAATGCAGTTGTTGATGTGGGCCATGTGGCAATGCCCCTCATCGAGCTTGTCTTAGCTATGAATCGATAGCTTGTATTATTTTCTTGAAATTCTCTAGTTTTTCCCCTGGTAAGTTTGAGATTTATACATTTTTGTTCTGTTTTCTGTGTTTCATCCTTTTCATCGGAGTATTTTTGCTTAATCTTATAGAGGATAATTGAAAGGATTTCATCTACGGGGGAAGTTGGCGGCGCTGGTGGAGCATATTCATATGCTGCATTGAAAAGATTGGATCAACTATGATCTGCAATTTGCACAGCTCCAGCAGGTAAACATGCTTCTTTGCTTCAATATGCCGATGTTTATGATAATCTGGCATGATGACGTTTGAATCACTAAGAAAATGATTTAGATTTTTGCAGTTGCAGCAGAACCTCCAGAGGTGGTGTCAAGTGTTCCTGGATTATTTTCACAATCTCAACTGGCTGGCAAGGCAATCGATAAGTTTGATGTCTTGGTATGTGGAGGCACTCTAGGGATCTTTATTGCTGCTGCATTGGGAGCAAAAGGTCTCAAAGTTGGTGTAGTCGAAAGGAATGTGTTAAAAGGGGTATGTATACTGCCAACAGTATTAATTTAGATTTTAGATGGATGGCAACTAGTATACCATCTTTATTCAATTGAATTAAGAACGATTTTCTTTGTCGACAGAGGGAACAAAAATGGAACATTTCAAGGTAAGAACTACTTGAGCTCGTAAAAGCCGGTGTTCTTTTTAAAGAGGACATTGAACAAGCTATAGCTGTGAAATTTTATCCTTTTAATTTCATGAACTTGCAAATGCTTAGTTTTTGTGTTCGTAGTTGTTGGGAACACTTACCCCTAAGCAATCCATTGGATTTTAGTAGACATCCATAATTTTCTTTGTAATAATTAGCTTTGTCTTCATAGTCTTGTAGTGCCAGATTAAGTATGTTGATATGGGGTAAAAATAGTATTCCCTCTGTCCAATTATTTTTGCAACTTTTTTACTTTACATGCATGTAGATGTAAAATATGACACGCGTACAACGACAATCAAATGTAGTTTTTTTTGTAAATTTATCGTGAACATCAATGATAGTGTAAGATATGTATTTCAATCTAATACATATTGCGGACAATTAGACGTGATTTGATATGAAAACGAGATCTATATTCATGTGTATATAATAATGCAAAATACGTATATGTTGTAAATATGTGGGACGAAGGGAGTAATAAAATTCTCTACTCCTTTAGGACATGGGGTGCAGCAATTGTAAATGTTATTGTTTCCTTTTATTTCTCCTTTCTCTCCTGATTGTGCAGAGTAGATGTGGATTTCAAGGGAAGGGTGAGATTTGGGTTGAAGACATCCTTAATCTTGGAATTTCGTAAGCTAACTTTAAATCTTGGTATTAAAAAAATGTGTGATTCACAAAAGAAATTGTTACTGCTTTGGTTTTATTTGTTTTGTGGATACTTGATGTATTGTTTTGATTTGGCAAGTCATCATGGCTAACTTTTTCTTTTATTTCATCATCCTGAATTCTCTTTTATGGCCACAGTAAATATTACTCTCTCCGTCCTAAATTAAATGAAACACTTTGACTGTATACGGCTATTAAGAAATTGAATTGAATTTGGTGTAAAAGACCTCCTTACCCTTTGAGTGTGTGGTGGGAGAGGAGGAGTGAGAAATATGATAGTGGGGTGTGATGATATGATATAAAATGAATACTAAGAATAATTGAGTATATTTAACTCAAAAAGTTTCCTTTTTGGATAAGGTTTCACTTGTTTTGGATGGATAAATTTGAAAATTTGTTTCATTTTTTTTTAGGACGGGGGAGTATCAATTATGCTGTTTTTGGATGTGGCAATGCGATTTGCAACATAGGTTTATGACTTCTGTAGATCAATACAATTACTTTTCTTGTAAGAGTCAATACAATTACTTTTCTTTTTACTCTAGTGTATTTGGCACCAAAGAAACTCGTGTTAAATTTAGCTTATGAGACTATTCCTCTTTGTTTCTATATTGTATCGTTAGCCATATTAATGAAATAATTCGCTTCAGGATATTTGGGAGGACAAATGAGCTTTCGCTTGCTAGATATTTATGCTCTTGACTTAATAAATGGACCAGTTAACTGCTGCCTTATCTCTACGACAGTGCAACTCTCCTGACCATGTTGTTTCCTCTCTGTAGGCCTGTAAAACTAATAGAGATCATGAAGGAACGCTTCAATTCCCTTGGTCGTGTCATACTTGAGAGCGAAAGTGTCTCCAGTATATGCATTTATGAAGATGCTGCAGTAACCTTTCAAGCGTTCCCTAGTTCAGTAATGTTGGTCTATTTATGGATCTCGACTGTTTGCTTTAGCAGAGTCAGCCAGAAAGACAAATGTTTGACCACTCACTGCAACTGGTTGAGGTTTTACTGATTAACAATTCACCTGGCTTGACCTGACTCGTCTATGTAGGTTTTGCAACTTCCTAACGGGAGGCTTTTATCATCACGCCTTGTTATTGATGCTATGGGAAATTTCTCTCCGGTGGTAGAACAGGACTGTAAATTCCTTATGCACAGCAGGGCACTTATGCATCTATATTTCTTGCGCCAGATCAAATGAAATCCTTAAATGTGATGTAAGCAATCTGCGCATGCAATCATCCAGTTCGTCATATAAACCACACCAAGGGTACTGCAACATAGAGACAAAACAAAACAGAGTGTTTTTGTTAATTATTTCTCTTTAACTAGATGCATGAATTTTGTTGCTAGTTGAAACTCGATCAGTGCTCTAGAGCACGATGGATTAATAGTTTGTTTATTGATTAAATAAGTGTAGTTCAGATGTCCAAAAATAGTAGAATAAATCTGCATTAGCTCTTTCTTTGGCATTTCAACATTCTTGAAACTGTATAATGCAGATTAGGCGTGGAAGGAAGCCGGATGGAGTTTGCCTTGTCGTCGGATCTTGTCCCCGTGGATTCAAGAATAACGATTCAAGTGATGTCATCTACAGTAGTTCAACTGTTAAGAAAATTGGTGCATCTGAAGTATAGCTGTTTTGGGAGGTTATGTCTTTCAAAATCATCGTAGAATTGTGTCCGAAATTTCTCAAATGCTGGTTCAGTCTCTTAACTGACAGCTTGCTGTAAACCTTCCTCAGGCATTTCCCGTGGGTTCTGGACCCATGGATCGAACTACATACATGTTTACTTATGTTGATCCTAAGCCAGGTCGCCCCAAACTGGAAGATCTGTTGGAATTGTACTGGGAGTTGATGCCGAGCTATCAGGTCAATTCACAGTTTCTGTAGGTAATGCTAAAAAACAATCACAATTGTTATTTCCCCTGATGATAGATTTGGTTCATATGCTTATAGGGAGTCGTTCTTGAGGATCTCGAGATTATGAGAGTTGTGTATGGGATCTTCCCTACCTATCGTGACAGGCAAGTTCAAACTGCCGTATATGTACTGGAAACTGTGAAAACAGAAGCTATGTCTCTCATGCCACGATTCTAAATGCAACCATCTGTGAGAAAACTGTTGTATCCCTTTTCCGTTACTGTATATGACTATCCATGAGTTACTTATCTCACATGCTTTTTCCTTTCTCCTTTCCGGCCGGTTGTGTGAAAAGACAGTCCATTGCCAGCTGCTTTTAACCGAGTTTTACAGGTGTTTTGTGCTGTAACCTCTAAATCTCCCCATAAACTGCTGCTGAAATCAAGAATAGCTGAATTGTATTTTGCAGTTCAGAGATGCAAGTGGCATTCAATCACCAGTCTCGTTTGGTGGCTTTGGGAGCTTAACAAGGCACCTCCACAGATAATCTCATATCCTCTTTAAATATCCAAAGCACCAATAGTGGATTCAGTCGCTTTGTAAGACCCAAAACTACAATTTGTCAAAAAATTTCTGTTCCTTGTTGACTGATTCAGGCATACATGAAGCAGTGGAAGGCGACTTTCTTGATTCTTACAACCTATCATTACGGAATCCTTACATGGTTCATGCTCCACTTTCAATCTGCAGAATTAGCTTGGAATTTTTTGTGGAGTCTTTTCCCATGCTATATGTCTTTATGTGGCAGCCCAACTTAAGTTCATCATGGTTATTTCAAAGAGCAATGTCAGCGAAGCAACAAGCTGGTGTTTCACCTGATTTCATCACTGAACTGCTTCATGTCAACTTCCAGAGCATGGAGGTTAAGCTCACTATCACTTCTTAGAGAACAAGATTAGGTATATCGCCTGTGTTGTTAAGTTGTCTGTATCATTTGATGCATCAGAAGCTGGGTGATCCTGTACTCAGACCATTTCTTCAGGTTAGTCCCCGGAAATTACGGATAAGTGTTTTTTCTCAACAGATTGATGTTGAGACTGAGACTGAGTTTTTATTCTAACATAACAGTTATAAAATTCGTTTTTTCTTTTTGCAGGATGTGATAAAATTCGTGCCTCTTGTTAAAACTTTGGGCTTAGTCATGTTGACCAAACCTCATATCATCCCATCTATTTTCAAACAGGTAGGTTTCTGTTCAACAGTGTAGTTAATATTTCGTAAAACGGTGGTATAAGATGTTGGCTTACAGTACCCGACACAACTTGTGTTAGGAAAATTTCTATGTCGTTTGATGTACTTGCTATCTCCGATTCATTATTTCTGTATAGATGTATTTCTCTGACATCATACCTGAATTTCAAAGAGTGTGCTTCCAATATATCCCTGACATTCAACGGCTGCTGTAAAATTTCTTTGGCTAACTCAACCAGACATCCACCACTTGCATGACGTCTGTGCCTATGTTACTGAAATTGAATGACTGTAGCACTGTAGAGGAATTGAAATTAAGAAATCATGAACAAAAAACGTATCTGTATTTGTGTCAGAGATCAGAATTCAAAACCATATTCAACAAGCAAAACTTCTAGCATATAAATCTGAGTTATTGTTTAAGTTCATGTTTTCTCCAGAAAACAATATCATAAAGTTTTTACATATTCGATCCTTTGCCTTGAGGAATCATAACAGATGATCGAAACAAACATCATCGCAAACAACCTGAGGTTTTCATTTGATCCTTCTGCATTTCTATGCTTTGTTATGTACAACATATATTTATATAACATACAAGTGACCATAATATCACATTACAACAAACTGACAATTAACGTCCATTCGCCATAGTTCACTCATGATCTTGCACCTAGATTCTTCGACAGCTCCTTTATAATCGACTTCTCATTCACATCATGGTCCATCTCGACATGCCATCTTTTGGACGTGTTTTCAGCCTGAGAATCGAAACCCACAAGTGTTTAAGAAACTATTACACACTACTTAGCGAAATTGGCAAATCAAATGCGTAGCACCGAGCTCAGTTTACATACCCAGTTTCTCAATGGGTTGAATCGCTCTTTGAAAGCCTCAAACTTCGGCTGAACAATTTCCTTTCCTTTGGTTCGGATATCATCGCTCTGTCAATATACAGCAAACACACTTTCAGGGCAACATTGTAAGTAATACACCCAACAAAAAAGAAGTAGCACATCAGGTTCTCTAGGCTGACTATCCCAGAACGATCCTCTCTACCCAAGGATTGAAGGATGGCTAATGCCTACTCAAGCACTCATTTTCCCTTATATAGTCAAAGTAAGCACACATGAGTACTCATCTGTAGAAATGAGCTAGACTGCAGTCTTATTGGGTCAAATAACAAGAAACACATCCATCCATTCCAAAAGACCGATCACAAGCGACAACAAACACAATCATGAAATTATCAGGGAGAGCTATCATATACGAAGGGTTTACACTCACACTGTGAATCTCTAGCTTTGATGCAGCCAGACCGAAAGCGAGTACAGCACCACCAAATAGGATTGCAGTAGCTGCTGCAAAAGCCTTCCCAACTAGAGAAACAAAAAGAATTCATGAGTCATGGTGACTTAGAAATAATCAAACAGTTTAAATATATAGCAGCCATATCCAAGTCATTTCTAAAAATTATCCCCTCCTCACAGATCCATTATCCGGTGAAGGATAAGGCGAGGGGAAGAAATTCTCTTGCATATCCGCATAACAAGAATAAGGAACTGGTGAAATAATCAGGTCCATAGAGAATGTGATAATCACTCATTCCTGACATACACACACAAAAGAAAGAAAAAAAGACTTCTGGTATCCAGATGATCAAAATGCAGCATACCAAATATCATAAATCAGACTACTGAGTGAACGTACTCTGAGCAAGTCCTTCAGCTACATCCTTGAGCTTTTTGGGATCAACATGAGCATGCTGATCACGCCGTAGTTCATTAGCCGTGGATGCTGTCACCGAACCTCCTGCCTGTGGCAACTCCCATCTACATCACATACAACACGATGGAATTTCACTCTCAAGTAACTGCAAGCTTATAGGGCTCACATTACATCTTTCATTCTTGTATGCAACACTCAGATCTACGAGCCCAACATGTATACAACATCTCAACACCCCATGAACATTGAGAATAAAGTACCCAAATAATGCAAAGATTCATTTTCAGGATGGAAATAAAGTACCCCATAATCACTTGAGAACCCTGTCTTTTTCTCTAAACGTTCACAACACTATACTGATTTGCTAATAATTATTCAAATTCATAAATAACAATTGACTAAAAATTGTGTCATTTTATCACTTCGTCCACTCCTTTGATTTCTAATCTTGGATGACGCACAAAAGAGGTGTGAACCTCGCATCCTCTTGCTCACATAAGTCACATTCACTTTGTCAAGAAATCTGACATCAATTCATAAGTTTGATGCCATATTGGAAATCGGACGCGAAACATTATTCCTCTCCAGAGTACGAGTTTGAGCTATCGATCACACTATAATCACTGATGTCTAGCAGCTCTCGCTTCTAGCTTCACTTCTCCATAGAAATAACCTCTAAATTCCAAAAGACCGGTTTTATTTTCACTTTCTCCGAATCTCGCCTTAAACATGACTTGAGCCACATTTGCGACTTCATAAAGTTGATATCAACCGTGTTACAATCCGTTTCATACGATTTACAAGTAACCTCACAAGAGTGACTCTGTCGCAATTCACATGACACGCACGCCAACAAATCACCCTAAATTTACCACATAAAAAAGCAAAGCAAACCAAAATACCCACATTTCTTGATGCCTTCAAGAGGTGTTGAACCCTGACCTTAAATTTTTGAGGAAGGGGCGGATTACGACGGAACCAACCCTCTTCCGTCCTAACCCTAAAATTACCACAACAACAACAAAACAAACAATCCCAAAAAGAGGTTTTCACCTTCTCGGCCCGAAAGTAACCTGAGGCATAGCCACAAAACCCCTAAGCGGATTCAACGCATCCGCCGAGACCGAGCTCCCCACACCACTCTCCCCAATCCGAAAACTCCATCTTGTCGAACCCGTAATCGAAGACCTCGCCGCCTCGTGATTCCCGACGCCGCCACCGCGGAGGATCGAGGGCGGAAGCGAGTGCCTGAGCACTTCCGGCAAGACGTCGGCGGAGGGGGAAGAGGTGGCGGTGATGGAGGGAGTGGGGGTGGCGGCGGCGCGTGGGGCGAGGCGCGTGATGGCTTGTTTTGATTGGTCGAGAAAGTACGCGCCTTCCTTCGCCGCCAATCGCCCTGCAAGGAAACTCATCCTCCTCGGTGATAGAGCAAATCTTTCCTGTAGTTTTCTTGATTGGGATCGAAGGTCTTGTTTTCTGACTTTTGATTTCTAGTTTTTGGGATTATGTTTCTTTGGGAACAAATAATGTTGTCTAGTCAATGTAATCAAACGGGATCAATGTAATCAAACCCGGATCGTTCCGATTTAATCTATTGACCTATTTTTGCATATTTGTTAACGAACTGACGATTGAGTGATTAAATAGATCGATTTAAATGATAAAACTGTTGAACTGGAGCATGGCACGCCTACCATAGAAGGTCAAGAGTTCACTGCACCATGACACGCCTGTCACACGAAGTCAAAAAGCCTAGCCTGGAAACAATGCAACGGCTCTTCTCAACGGGCAGAAGAAGATCTATAAATCTACTAGAGCTGCAAAACATTGTATATAGAAATATAGGAAGAAAAAAAAAAACTGATTGTAATATACCATTTTGAGAACCAACATACCATTTTTGAGATGGTATCAGAGCATTCGATCTATTAACAGAGCAAGGCGAGGAAGGTTGAGACCCAGCAACGAAGAAGAGAGTGCAGAGACTGAGCAAGGTAAGGGAGGTTGAGATCCTCGAGTCGCTCCTTGCTCTTCCCCGTTCTCTTCTGTCGAGGAAGGTTGAGATCCAACAGCGAAGAAGAGAGTGCGATTGAGGGACTGAGCAAGGCGAGGGAGGTTGAGATCCTCGAGTCGCTCCTTGTTCTCCTCCGTTCTCTGCTGTCGAATGTCCTCGTAGCTCGGTTTCGCCATCCCCAGTGAAGTTCTTTGCCTTGATTTGAGGGAAAGAGGAGGCGGCTGTGTTTGTGCGTGAAGAAGAGGGAGGAAGAAGACAAGGGTTGAGAACAAACCCTATTGGGCTCAAGCTCCTTTGGGTCCAGAAAAGGCCCAATCAGTCATCACACCAAGTCATCTTAATGTCTCCTGCAACATCAAGTGGGATGATTGATCCAATGGATCTAATCGACAAATTAACGCAACTTACACAAGCAATTACCATTCAGCAAACCCAAATGGTGGCTACGCAAATCGCTGCTCAGTTAGTGAATCAACCAGTCACCATAACCGAAGGCTCGATCCGTCCTAACCCAATAGATGTAAAAATGGATGGCACCAACTACAGTTTTTGGTGTCAAACAGTTGAGATGTACGTCAAAGGAAGGGAACGGATGCGACACCTTACTGGAGATCCCAAACCGCCAGATAAGACAGATCCAGAATTTCACAAATGGGAAGTAGATGATATAATTGTCAAAGGGTGGCTTATAAACTCACTGGAGCCACATTTGAGAAGCAAGTACATTCGACATTCCACTGCGAGAGATGTGTGGCAAGCGCTCGCAACGACCTTTTATGATGGCAGTGACGAGGCTCAGATCTTTGCTCTAAATCGACAGGTTTCCTGCATCAAGCAAAATGGCAGATCTGTAGAAGAATTCTATGAAGACCTGCAAAGCCTGTGGCAGGAAATCGACTTCCGCTGTCCAAATCCTATGATACATGTTGTTGATATCGAGAAATTCAACACCTTTGTTTCAAAATCTAGGGTGTACACCTTTCTTGATGGCCTTGACAATCATCTCGACTACGTTCGTGCACAAGTTCTACAGATGAGTCCTTTTCCATCTCTGGAGCAATCTTATGCGCATATCCGACGGGAAGCAAATCGACAAGGAATAATGATAAAAAATGGCCAAGATGGAGTGCAAAGTTCGGCAGCCATGGCTACCCGAAGCTATAGACCTCGTGAGGTAAATTCCAATTCCAATAAATCCTTAAATTTTACTGATAAATCTAAGCTCAAGTGTAGCCACTACGGAGGGACAAAACATCTCAAAGAACAATGCTTCGAGTTAGTTGGATATCCTGAATGGTGGAAAGGGACCAAAAAGACCGGAAAAGGACGTGCCAACGTTGTAGTTATTGGAGACCAACAGGCTGGAAAGTTGAATCGAAGTGGAACAATTGAAGGCGCAAACAATGGTGCATCCAGCTCAAGCAAGTCAGGGGGAGGAGCCATATCGACTGGAGGGGTAGCAACTGCAGTTTCACTAGGTAACCATGGTTCAATGAATACACCTGAACAAGGTAACTTCTTATCCAAGGAAATTTATGATCTTTCTTTCGGAAAAAATTTTCATACCAACTCGAAAAGGGATTTAAGTGAATGGTCAAATAAATCTGTAAAAAAAAATGTCAAAAATGGATTATAGATTCCGGGGCAACAGACCACATGACACATGAACCTAGTGATTTGTTAAATAAAAAGAAAACACAGAAAAATGGTATAGTCAATGCTAATGGTAAAGTTAATCCTATAACCGGGACCGAAGACACCAAACTTTCACCAACGTTGACCCTCAAGAACACTTTACTGGTTCCTTCACTTTCTACAAAATTGTTATCCGTTGGACAAATCACTCAAGATTTAAACTGCGTTGCGCTCATGTTTCCCTCTCATTGTGTTTTTCAGGATCTCCTCACGAAGGAGATAGTTGGCCATGGTACTAATCGGGATAGACTGTATTACTTGGATAACCTGGATAACGGGAAGGTGTGCCTTGTGGAAAGTGTAGTAGAAGAGAAGAAGAATAAAGTAATGTTGTGGCATAAGAGGTTGGGACACCCTTCGTTCGGGTATTTAAAGAAACTTTCTCCTCATCTTTTTTCAGGAATAAATGACAATAATTTTTCCTGTAAAACGTGTGTTAAAGCTAAGAGTCATAGAGAGTCATATCCTGACAGTACCAATAAATGTCTTGTTCCATTTGACCTTATCCATACAGATTTATGGGGACCTTCCCCAATTTTATCAAAATCTGGGTATAAATGGTACGTTATTTTTGTGGATGAGTGTACACGTATGACTTGGCTATACTTGCTAAAAGGGAAAGATGAAGTAGGAAAAATGTTTCAAAATTTTTACAATATGGTTGAAACTCAGTTTGAAAAAAGGATTAAGATGGTAAGAAGTGATAATGGAACAGAATATGTGAACAAAGACCTAAAAAAGTTTTTCACCCACAAAGGAATTTTGCATGAAACTTCCTGTATAGGGACCCCACAACAAAACGGTATAGCAGAACGAAAAAATAGCCATTTACTGGAAGTTACCAGATCACTTTTGTTTGAGAGTAAGGTACCATCATACTTCTGGGATAATGCAATTACGTTTGCTGTCTACCTGATAAACCGTATGCCTACAAAAGCGAACAATTATAATACCCCTTTGCAAGTCCTAACATCTTACCAAAATATACCATCTATTCTAAACCTACCACCCCGTATCTTTGGTTGTACTGTTTTTGTCCATGTTTTAAAATCCCATCGATCCAAACTAGATGAAAACGAGAAAGAATGTGTGTTTTTGGGTTTCTGTCCATTACAAAAAGGATACAAATGTTTTGATCCTTCGACTAGGAAATTTTATACCACTATGGACGTAACCTTTTTTGAAAATGAATTCTTTTACAAATCCCGGGTTTTGGGTTAGGGGGAGAGTGATGGAAATGACCAAACCCATGTTTTGGGTGAGGGAGAGAATGACGAGTCCGATGAAAACCTGGAGTTTTTACATCATACGTATTTTAATCACCTTAATCAAATGAATTGCTCGAGCCGAGTAGTTGAACTCGGCCTAAATCCGAATCTTATGCTTGGCTCAAGGGGTATACCGAGTTCTAATCCAACATCTAGTCCAAATACAGTAGGCTCTACTGAGAATCACGAATTGGAAAATCAGGGAAAAAGTACTACTCAAGGAGAAATCCAGGACGAAGAAATAATACAGTTGCAACCCGGGGTACCAGAGTCAACATCTTCAGAGGATGATCCTCCTCAGGTACGTAACTCTCAATCCAAGTTTAAATTACCCAATCGTACAACTAGGGGTAGACCACCTAAAAGATATGTACCAGAAGATGGTACAGAGGTCAGGTATCCCATTGCTAACTACACTAGCATCATGAACCTTGTAAAACCATTGAAAGCATTTGCGAACCAACTCTCGTCTGTCCAAATTCCCAATAACTTAGAAGATGCCTTAAAAGATGAGAGGTGGATCCAAGCAATGGAAGATGAAATGAATGCCCTTAGGAAAAATTACACTTGGGAACTAGTAGACCTACCAGAAGGAAAAAATACGGTTGGGTGTAAATGGGTCTACTCAGTTAAATATAATGAAAAAGGAAAAATTGAAAGGTACAAGGCTCGGTTGGTGGCTAAAGGGTACACACAGGTATATGGGATTGACTTTCAGGAGACATTCTCACCTGTAGCAAAACTAAATACTGTGCGAGTTATTTTATCTCTTGCAGCAAACTTTGATTGGTCTTTACATCAGTTTGATGTGAAGAATGTCTTTCTACATAGTGATTTAGAAGAAGAGATTTATATGGATTTACCACCAGGGTACATAGACCACAATTCGAAACCCAGGGTGTGCAAACTAAAAAAGGCATTGTATGGTCTCAAACAATCACCTAGGGCATGGTTCGGACGGTTCTGCATGGCAATGAAAAGCTATGACTATCAGCAAGGAGACTCAGACCATACAATGTTCTTCAAAAGGACAGGAGGTAAAATTGCTATTTTAATAATCTATGTTGATGATATTATTATTACTGGAAACGATTTAGTGGAAATTGAAAGACTTGAAAGAAAACTGAGTAATGAATTTGAAATGAAAAACTTGGGTGGTCTAAAATATTTTTTGGGTATAGAAGTCTCTCGTAACAAAATGGGTATCTCCTTGTCCCAAAGAAAATACATCCTTGATCTTCTAACTGAAGTCGGTATACTTGATTGTAAGCCTGCAAATACACCAATGATCCAGAGCCTGAAAATGTGTGTTGATAACAATCAAAAGCCTACCAATAGAGAACGGTACCAGAGGTTGGTGGGAAAATTGATATATCTTTCTCATACCCGACCTGACATAGCCTACGCAGTAGGAATAATAAGTCAGTTCATGCATGACCCCAAGGAAGAACACATGGACGCTGTGATTAGGATAATCAGATACCTCAAGGGAACTCCGGGTAAAGGCATAATGTTTGGAAAGCATGGACACACGAATGTTGAGGGGTACTCTGATGCCGATTGGGCCGGTAATATTGTTGATCGAAAATCTACAGCTGGCTACTTTACCTTTGTGGGGGGTAATCTAATAACCTGGAGAAGTAAGAAACAGAATGTAGTGGCACTTTCAAGTGCCGAAGCAGAATTCCGAGGCATAGTAAAGGGTATTTACGAACTTCTATGGCTACGTAAGTTGGTCACTGAACTTGGGTTTAAACCCAAAGATCCAATGAAATTATTTTGTGACAACAAGGCTGCAATTGACATATCCCACAATCCGGTACAACATGATAGAACCAAGCACATCGAGGTAGATCGTCACT
>LIEC01009192.1:0-37479 GCA_001925005.1 Drosera capensis | reverse complement strand
AAATCAAATGAAAGTGATAATGAATAATTTTTTGATAAATATTTTTTTAAATGATCTATTCGTAATAATCATTCCACAGGTCCTTATCCACTCCCCTCCTAAACTCTCAGTCTCTCACCCTCATCCAATCACTGATCCACCGGCACCACCACTCACCGCACCACCCCCGGCGTCCATGGCCGCCGACGCCGACGCTCTTTCTCCATCACTCCTCTTCTCCTCAACACTCATCACCACACCACCACGCCTCACTCACCACCCCCACCACCACCATAAACCCTAGCGTCTCCTCATCCCCCGATCCTCCACCTCCACCATCACCACCACAACTCCGACTCCGCCGAATCCAACGGCGAAGGATTCGAGAATCGCTGTAGAACGCGGAGGCATTGAGGCGGTGGTTATCGGAGAAGGGACTCCCTCCTCAGAAGATGAGGATCGAGAAGGTTCAGGTTGGGGAGAGGGGGCTTGTGGCGGTGCAGAGTATCAGGAAGGGCGAGAAGCTGCTCTTCGTGCCGCCTTCGCTTCTGATTACTGCCGAGTCGGTAACTAGTGTTCTTGTATTATTTGTATCTTTAACATGTTTGATCACGGGTGACTTGTGATTGTTATTACTTGTATCCTAATATGTCTGATCAAGTCTTATGTGGTTTGATGTGTGGACTATGTATGGACTTGTGGTTATTTGAGTACCGTGAGGTGTTAGCGTTTGAATACGTGACTTCTAGTTATGTTCGGAATTATTGGGAAATGTCACAAAATTTGGTAGTATAAGACATTTATGCGTGACTTCTAGGTATTGGGTCTTCTCCTAGCCACCAGAACTTTTGGTTGTTGCTATGCCATTGTATTTGTTGTGACATTGTTCTTATCTTATGTTGTATTGTAGTCCTAACCATACCAATTCCTGATATGCATGGAACTTGTGTGTACTTATGTTTCCTCATTGAGCTATTTGGATCCTCAAAACTGATTTTGGAAAAGTAGGAAACCTTGTACTCTATTAGATTCTCATGAATTCTTAGCTAACCTGATTTTGATGCTTTTAATGTTTCATCTTAAAACGTCAGGCCCAAGGAGCACACATTTAAAAATGGAGAGGAGGAGTGCCGTTGCACTTTCATGCTTTTCGTGGCTTCACGGTCCAAAAGCTGGGACTCTTGAGGCCTCCAAAATTGAAAACATGTGTCGTGTCTGACCGAGTGACAAAATGGATCCAAGACTGGCTACTTTTCTGAGAATTTGTAGGGAGAAGCTTGGGATCAATTCGCCTGGTTCGAGATCTAGAGTTGGTGGGGGCACCCGAGAAAGTTATGGCTCTACCACTGGAAGGAAGCCTGATTGTGGAGCAAGTTCGTGCTAACTCTGATGCTTTGTTATCTCTGCAGTTGAGCAGTTTCATCAGATGTAGACTTGATTTTCTGTTTGATTTTCTCAGATATCCGACATTCTCGATTATCTAGCCCACGTTCTTCTATGCAAGGTTTCAATAAATTTTCTACCTGCTCTTCTATAGCTCTATGCCCATTATTCTTAAATGTAATTCAGGATTTTTTCTGATTGTAAACGCCATCCATGAGCAGGGAAGCTAACATCTGATGCAATGCAAGACTTGGATTTGGGAGGAGCAGATACGTCCAAACGTACTGCAAAACTAAGCAGTGTTCCGCATATCATGTTGGTTGACAATTTGGAGAAGAATATAACGCCATCAGCTATTGTGAATTTTATTGGTCGATGCACATCCACCTCCACTGATGCCTATGTTTTTCCTAGCCTGTGGTTCGAGTCATATACCACGGGAGCGCTTTTGGCGAATTCTGCAGAGAAGCTACAGAGATTACAGACCTTCCTAACTAAACCTGACCAGATAATTACATCTTCAAGGGGAAGGTTCAAACTTAATTCCATTTCTTGTATTTTTTCGATCTTGCTGTCACTTGACATACGTTTCTTTTCCTGCTATTTGCCAAGTCTTTTCCTTGTGTTGAAGTTATTAATTATGTGAGAGATGTAAAAATTCAGCATTTTTCTTGCAAGGGTTCCTGCCTTACAATCCTTCCATGGAATTTCAACTCCCAAGGAAAAGCTTTAATTTGTAGCTACTTGTTGTCGTGCTTTGTAATCCCCATAGAACTGTTGATGTTCATTGTATTTTATCTGAATGAGAATAGTTTATCAAGCAAGTACTAAATGGCAATTTCCATTTTCTTGTTAAATTGGTCCTGAACATGTTACCTTTTGTGTTGGCAGCACGCACAGAATTTGATAGTTGACTTGCTCCTGTCTCCTGTTGTTTCCTTGCTCATTTTCAGTCAGTAGTTTACTGTGGCTGGCGATTGACATCTTGACTTTTTCGATTTCGATTCGTTTACGAGCTCGTTTGTTCTGCAGGCCTTGGGTAGTGCCGGACATAACAAAGTATGATTCCTGCAGTGCATCATATGGTTTCCCAGAGCTGAATGCACAGGTCAGTTGCCTTAGCCACTACTAATATAAAGTAGAAGGAAGACTAGTATGAATTTCTAGCCGTCAAGAGTGGATCAAGTACGCCAGTAGCAGATCTCATAGTTGCACAAAGAACAGTTTTGAGTCTTCACTGATAGATAAAAGATGAATATCATGTTAAGTCTTTTTGTAGCTCAAAGGTCCAAAGCGCAGAAAAAAGTTGGCAAGTCTTCACTCATGGATATCTGACCGTAGTCGACCATCTCAGCTAGTGTCTTGGTAGAAGAAGATGGCAATAATGATCTGCTAGTATTTTGAATCGAGAGTCATTCTTCAATCTTGTTTGTACACATCATTTTATGTGATTCATTATGCGTGCTTGTTTTAGATCAAAATGCCGCAAATAAAGTCCGAATCTGGTGTGGAGGAACATGCATTGAAGGTCGTCCACGCAGGAAGTGAAGAATATACAAAAGCAGAGCTGCTAAGGCTGATGTTCCTGGAATTCTCGAATCATCAACATAGATTACACAGGAGGCTTCTTTTCGAGGAGGGACGCATACTTGGGCCATCGATGTGTTGAAAAATCTCATGTGATTACACAGGAGGCTTCTTTTCGAGGAGGGACGCATACTTGGGCCATCGATGTGTTGAAAAATCTCATGTGCATCCTTCGGCCTTGTGTCGGAAAAATCCTGTCTTCCTGTCTACCTCCAGTAGTTATGCAGCGACCTTTCCATCCTTGGACGATGTTGGCTAGCCATGCTTTAGAACAGTTCAGTGTCATGTAGTCGTCTTACCTGTGTAGGATGTGCACACCTGTAAGTATTTTGTGCTACTTCTTGACAGGAATAGTTAACGTGATCGGTAAAAGTATGTTTTGGATGGTAGACAACGTCGTGACCTTTTTAGTCCGTGTATGGTTTGGTACCTCATGAGGAGCCAAGATATGTTGGATTGTTACTGTAGAGTTAGAACTTTGAATATCAAGGTTGATCATCATATAACCAGTTCATCTTAATCCGACGAAATTCGTGATTTTGTTTCATTCTCGTAAAATCTCAGGTATAAATCTTCGAGATTAAATAACTTAATGAGAACAAATCGGTGTCAGGTCTGGAATTTTTAAGTGAACAACTCTGCCTATGGGTTGGGATCAATTTTTTGACCCACTGTGTTTCTTAAAAAAACAAGACCAAGTGAGTGTAGCAAACGTGAGAAAGTAACTGTTGTTCCAGCTGTTACTGCTTGAACAAAAAGGAACATAACAAAACAAAAAACGTCATCGTATGCTGAGACTTGTTCTTCGTTGTAGGAATCTCAGACAGAAACCCAAAGGCATCATCAATTCCCAAATCTCAAAGGTAATGATCGTAATGATCATTCTATCAGTGGTCTTCTAATGATCTTACAATGATGCAAAAAAGACTATGATCCTATTTGTTCAGGGTTAGGCTCGATCAATGTCGAAAAGCGGTCTTGGATCAGGAATTAGATTGGCACTGTGGATCTATGCCATGGTGTTATTGATCTGGTGTTTTGTCTTTCTGTGTGGAGTTGATGGACTGAGATTCACGATCGATGGAGAAGAATGCTTCTCGCATAGCATGCAATACGAAGGCGATACTGTCCGTTTCTCCTTTGTTGTCATCAAGGCCGAATCCCCTTGGAATGAGGAACCCGGTGTTGGTCTCGTTGTGAGTTTCTTGATTTCCGCCTTTCAATTTCAATTCTTGCCAATGTTGATGTGTTTGATCTCACAGATGAGTTTTTCACATGATGTGTTTGATCTAACTAGGTATAAATTTGGTTCACGTAACTGTTGTGTTGTTGGAATTACTTGGCAGGCGTCCCCCCGCTCATCTTACTAATATCTTTGGATGAGATCGTGATGCCGGATTCAAAATAAAGTATATTGAATGATATTTATTATACAGAAAACACAAGTGTGATTAGAGAGAGTTACAGTATTTTTTCATGATCTTGCTCGGACGTTATTCCGTGTTCTTGGTGAATAGTGTGGTACTGAAAAATAAATGGGACGCCTTTTGAACTAGCCTGAAGGTCTAAGCGTAACTTTTATGTGGCATCTGTTGGTACGGCGCTCTTATATGGAAGCACGCCGCATAGATGTATCAGATGAATGGTTGAAGTTTAAGCCTTGAGACTTACGCGACGATAACAATTCACCTAGTTATGAGCTTGTATCTTTACCTTTATTCATATCGCTCTTATTGGTTAGGAATCTGTAGTTTTTCATTCATATTGGCACCTCTATGTCAGGTGAAGGGACCAGGTGGTGAGCAGCTATATGATACGCGAGAGAAAACGAGCGAGAAGTTTGAGTTTGTTGCTCAGAAGAAAGGGCTCTATCGCTTCTGTTTTACAAACAAGTCTCCTTACAGTGAAACAGTCGACTTCGATATTCATGTCGGTCATTTCTACTTTGATCAGCATGCAAAAGACGGTAATGATTTATGATAGCTTCAATGGCGTCTGCACTTTTGCTTTGTCTATCGATTTCAAGGCTAACACTTCTCTTTGTTTTTTATTTGACCTGATAGAGCATTTGAATCCTCTGATGGAACAAATAGCGCAACTAGAGGAAGCTTTGTACAACATCCAGTTCGAACAACATTGGTTAGAGGCACAAACAGACCGGCAATCGATAAGTACGTCCTATAAATTTCTTATTCACACTTTATGAGTTTTGAGAGTGTTAATATACTGCGTTCATCTCCAATAAACGTAGATTACGTAAAGCTCAAAATCGTCCCAAACCGACATTAAGAACCCACATTAAAATATGATCAAACTTGCTCAAAACATACTAAAATCTAACACAGAACCAAATAATAGAACATTAGAACTAGTGAGAATAGAATAGACGACAAACTCCCGTGAATAGCATAAGACACCTGAGATGAAAGTTCCTCAACCACCTGAAACGATCAAATAGTGAATTAACAGCTTGGAAAATCAGCATTTTCCTTGATCAATAAAATATATTGATTTCTAAGGATAAAATTGGCAGTCGATCCCAGCTCGAAGTACTTGCAGGTTGTAACATGTTTCTTATGAGGTTGAACATCATACTAACCTGTGAAGTCCATGTTTCAATTGCACTACAGTTAACGAGGGAATGAGCCGCAGAGCATTCCACAAGGCGTTCTTTGAATCGGCTGCGCTGATAGGAGCCAGTGTTCTTCAAGTTTACTTGCTGAAGCGTATGTTCGAGCGCAAACTCGCTACGTCTATAGTCTAAGTCATTTTGCTGGTTGTTATCTTCGTCCCAAAATTATGTGCACTACCAGCCAGGCTCTCAAGGTTATGTTCTTTGAACTAGGCTGCCGTTTTCATTTCTTTCCGCCACTGGATCTTGGATAACAGAATAAGTGTAATGTTTTCGCCAAACTAAAAACTTAATTACTGATGCGATAATTGTTCTTGCTACATTCATTGAAACCTTCGAGATAACACAAGGTTCACAAATGATTTCAGGGTGCCGCTTCGATGGTGTTACAATTGATAAGCCACCCAGACTCCACCTGAAAGTCAGGCTTCATCAGGGTACATTATGTGTATGAAGGCCAACAGAACTTTTGTACGTAAAGAATTCATAATCGTTTACAGAATTCATAATCGTGAGCTCAACAAACATGATTCTCGAGCAAGAAACGATAATTCCTAAGGGATCATTGGCTGTGGACGACTGTTTCAATTAACCAAAATAATACGTGAAAGCTCATCGAACCATGTGATAAGTAATGAAATGTACAAAGATTCGATGTCTGAGATATAGTCGAGTGGAATCACCAATGCCATCGAAACGTGACACATGTGGACATACTATTATCAATAATCTCCCTTTTTGATTTGAACTCATTAGTATGTTCAATGCATATAAAAGAGGAAAGCGCATGTAAGAAAAATGTGTCGGCATATCAAAATAAAGATAAAAACTCGTGTATCATAATTATGTAGCATCAATTATCAACGATGATAACATAAAAATTAAAAAATATTGATTTTCATATAAGATGATGTTTCTTATATTATACAAAGCTAGCGTGTTTTTTAAAATTTAAAATATATGCTAGGTTGATTTTGTTGAATATATCAAAACTATCTTAACCATCGATTAACATAGATTCACTTGCTTTACTTCTCACTAGACTTTACTGATATGACACTTTGTGCGAATAGATGTTGATTTTTTTACTATTTATATATTATATTTATAGATTAACAACCGATAAATTCACATTTATTATATTTGTGGAGTTGAAATTATTTCATTTTAAGGACATAATTTCAGCAGATGGAAAAACCTTTGCTTGTTAATTTAGTGTGTTGATAGTCAAATTTAATGTCCCGAACAAAGTTTCCTCAAGTTAGAAATTATAAAATTGATTTTGACTCAAAACTTAAATTATTATTAGGAAAGAAAAAATTGTTTGATCTGTCAAGTTATAAATATATTTGTGAAAGAATTTGAGAAATTTTTTATCTCATATTTTATGTTTTCTTTTAAAATTTTTTGGATTAAACATAGTCATCATTAAAAAAAAAAAAAAAAAGGAAGAAAAAACAAATGTAAAATGTTGAAGATGAAGGGAAGAAGTAATGAAGAGCATTTGATAAGGACCAACAACTCTTCTCAATCCACCTCCATCGATTCACCTTCACCACAAAACCCCAATTCCACCCCTTGCTCCTCTCTCCTAGGGTTCCGACTATGACTACAAGCGCCTCAATTGACAGCGGAGCCGGCGACCCGTTGAATTCGGGTGGGGGAGGAAGGGAGGATGTGTTGGTGCAGTACGTGGTGTTGAGGAGGGACTTGATAGAGGAGTGGCCGATGGGGAGCGTGGTGACGCAGGGGTGTCATGCCGCGGCGGCGGCGGCGTGGATGAGTAA
Organism: Drosera capensis; assembly: GCA_001925005.1. Taxonomy (NCBI): domain Eukaryota; kingdom Viridiplantae; phylum Streptophyta; class Magnoliopsida; order Caryophyllales; family Droseraceae; genus Drosera; species Drosera capensis. The sequence goes on along the minus strand of LIEC01009192.1, from coordinate 30,111 downwards.
GGAGGTTGAGGAGACGAGGGAGTATTGCGGTGACGGGAATATTGATCATATGCATAAGATAGATTTATGTTGGTTGCTTGAATGTGTGGTTGTGGTTGATATTGTTGGTATTGATTTTGACGATTTTGGTTGTTTAGTTGTGGTTATAGTGTGGTTTGAGGTTGTTTAGGAGGTTTAAGGGTGTGTGGATTGTTAGGATGATTGAGTATTGAGTGATCGAATTTGCTGTGGTACAAGAGAATTTGTCCCATGATGTATGAGAGTGAGGGGTTTATATGGTGGAGTTGTATTCTAGATTCGACTTGGTTTTCTGGATGTTTTAAGAGTATGATATGTAATGCTAGTAGTAGTTAGTAATGTCGCAGGGTAGTTATGATGCGGTTGAGTGCACGATCAAGATACATGTAGAGTTACGAGAGTTCTCCATGTTCGAGTTACCTCTCTACAAAGTTAAAGTTCGAGGATGAGGCACCATGTGGCTAAGAACCTTCTAGGACGATATGGGGCAGTCTTATACCAGAAGGATACTTGGGTTTTCTTTTATATGGCTAGTTAGAACGGAATTTGCTTTTGTGTGCTCCCGTTTCTCTATTCTGCCTAATAACATTGGATGTTTTAGGGTACTTTGTGAGATATATGTAAAAGAAGGATCCTGGAAGAGGTAGGTTTTTTTTTATGGTATCTCTTGTTTGATAAAAGAGTGAGGCATGATGCTGATGCTTAAGTCAAGATCGTGCTCGTTAGAAATCACTCTCAAGAACTAGGTTTCATGGAACTATGTTCATGCATTCTGCCAAGTGCAACTCGTTACTCATCTATATTTCTTTTAGTTGGAACCACATTTCATCATCGTACAATAGATAATGTGCTTACCATAATCTTCAAACTGCTGTGGATCATGGAGGCATTGACTGGTGCTTTTTGCATTGCTTCTAGATTAGCGTTGTTGATCTGTGTTTTGATCGCCAGAGGCATGTAATGGTTCTTGCTTGAGCAGACCCCTCTTTGGTTTTGCTTAGCTTTTAGTTTTAGATGTTAATGAGCATCAGAGGTTTAGTTTGTATTGTATTAATGTTTCTTTTGATGTTGAAGGTAACACTTGAAGTTAAGGGAGAAACCCAAATGCTGAACTTGTAGGAGAAGCTTAAGGCGTGCGGGATAGTGCATAAGTTGTGGATCAAGCAGCCTGAAAACATTCCCACATGTCTGGCAACGAAACCATATCCCAAGTCTTCTGTTGCTTCTTTCTTCAAAAAATTGTAACTTTGTAAGTGATTCTTTCTTATCATTTTTGTGTAATCAAACATGACTTTGCATAAGTTATTAGCCACTGTGTTTATCTAATGCTGCAAAAAAAAATCATAATCTTATCCTTCAACTTCATGCGTAGAACTTGCCCAAAAACTGCGCGTCGAGAGACTTCAGTTTTACTGAATTAGAATGAATTATGATCAGTGAGTTGTTTCTCCTTTATGATTTATTAACCAATATCTCATGTCGTCCTCAAGCATCATAAGAATAACCTTTCGGCTTCGATCCTTCATCTTTACAAGCCGAGCCAATACATCAACATCATGACTTTGATCAACCCATCATGAGTAAAACGTGTAAGTATTCTCTCTACATTTAACTTACAGATGGGAAAAAACATTGAAAATTAGTCTTTATAAGAATCATTACTGTCACCAGCACCGCTTATCATGTTCTCACAGCACTCCCCACTCCATCGCCACCGCCGCCACCGCCTGTCCTGCCGGAACAACCACCCATCCCGACCCCATGCCCGTACTTCCCTGCCCCGTAACCACCCTACCACTGCCCGAATCCCACCACTCCGCCATACAGCCCACCACCATCACCACCACCACCACCACCACCACCACCACCATACCTGCCCGCTCCCGCCCCACCACCTCCTCCACCGCCACCGCCATGCTGCCCTCCGATCGATGCCCCCGCCTTCTCCCCCTCCATCTCCCTATACTTGTGCAAATACACCTTCAAGGGCTCCACATACTCCTCGAACCCCGACGTCGTCATGGCCCAAAGCAGATCGTCCCCGTTGATCGTCTTCCTCTTCTCACGCTGGCACTTGTCTGATGCCTCACCCGTCACGAAACTTATGAACTCCGACACGCACTCCTGCACCGTCTCCTTCGCGTCCTTGGAGATCTTGGCATTCGCGGGCAGTGCCTTCTTCATGATCCTGCTCACGTTCGCAATGGGCAAGAATCGATCCTGTTCGCGAGCGGATAGTTCGCTCGTGGATCCGTGTCCGCCGTGGCCTCCGCCGGAATCGTTGTCGGAATCAGCCATGATGGAGTGAGGTGGTGGTGGTTATGAGGTGGAGGGACAGTTTGTTTGGGTCGTTGGATTGGTGGTCTGTTTAACTGATCGGGTTGGGATGACGTGGAGAAATTGTGGCCATTGGAATTTTGATAAGAGGGAATGAAGTGGAGGGCTTGGATAAAAGTTTCGATTGGGTGTGGGGTCTGAAAGTGGCTGAGTGGAGAATTTGAGAATCTGACATGGAAGCTGGAGCTGGCCAATTGGTAGAATCAAATGGAAACTGGAGTGTTGTGTTTTATTTATGTTTCTAAAAATAAATTCCTTTGAATTAAATTACAAATGTTTTAATCGACATAAAAAATTATATGTGTATTAAATTATATAGATAATAATCTTTTTTTTCTTATGAGTGTGTGAGAGAAAAGAAAAAATCGTGATGGGATGTGTTGATATAATATTCCTTCCATCGTACAGAACGTGTAACACTTGTGTATTTAGACTGTCACAAAATATTTACAAATTTCTTATTTTGAAAAGTTTTTATAAAATTTTTTTTTTAATTAAACGTAGTTACATTATAACATTTTTCATCTTTCATAATTGTTATAGTAAATCTCGATTAATTGTTGCAAGAATTATGAAATTGAGGAGTATAAAATAGAGGTATTAAAAAGTTTTCAATTAAAAAAATTTCATTTATTTAAAAATGATCATAATAAAAAAATCAATTAATTTTGGATGAAGAGAATATGATTTTATTTGTTTTTTGTTTTTATCACCGGTTTTCACTTTCTGTTTTTATTATTGGATTTACTTTTATATTTTGTTATTGGTTTTAATTTTTAAAATTTTGAATAACTTTATGAAACACTAGTAATCCTTACTAATTGAAGAGAATGGACGAAACGATCATGATCTCTTGTGTGATTTAGATTCTTGAAGTACAAAGCAGTACAAACTTTATTCCCCCTCAGAATTGTTGGGCAAATGAATGGGCTGGCCTTTGGTACGGAAGACTTAGATGTACACAATTGTTAGTAATTGTTAACCAAAACGTCAAATATGTTTTCTTGTTCTCCATTAAAAGAAAATATAGAAGGATTTTTTTTAGTCAATCGAATAATTCGTAAATTTGAGGAATCATTTAAATCAACTCTCGTTGACCGGTTAAGTCCAGAACATGAAATTAAACCTGCATTGTTGGTTTACAGGCACTGCTCCAGGAGCTTATTCTAAACTGATCTTTTGCCCGGAAAAGTAATCACGGGCGATATCAATATTGTGACCTTTTGGGACTCACACGACACCGATCTGAAGATGCGTAAGGTTAGTCTGTGCTCGAGAAGAGGGTATGAGATAGTCAAGAAATTTCTTATAGCAAACAAAACATATGAACATGAGTGTCCTGTGACAACTCCAAGATACAAAGAAACGTACAAAATATCGTCGAAGTACCATAGGAACAGAGTTCATGACGAGAACGCCTTCTTGCTTGTAAACAAAAAACAAATATACAAACACAATCCGAGGCAAGAGTCGTGCCTATAAGAACTCTACATGATCGAACATATACAACCTTTGTCATCAACAAGAACTCAAATTTTACATACATGGCGGAAAATCCGACAGATTTGAAGCCTTGATCAATGGAACGATGACTCGACAAACAGAACTACTCATCGAGGCATCTTGATCCAGCCGTTAGCGAAGGCAATGACAAGGATGATGAAGGGAGTCGACATTCCGAATATTATGATGTAAGGAATAGGCGTCTTCATGGGGTTCTCCCCTTTCCTTTCCCCTGCTGTTTGCCAATACCTGCAATTTTTTTTCAATGATGAGTAGATTTCCATTTCCTTCCAATACAGATACAGAGAAACAAAGAAAACTGTAATGTGGTTAGTGCAAGTGGAAAGCTCACTGTTCAGGCTCCTGCTCTTTGGTGATGAACTTCCTGTCTTTCTTCAACTCTCCATCTCCCCCTGCTAAAAATATCAAAATGCTTAAAAGAGAAATGCAACGGACGTTAGTTTTAGCACTTTTTCTAATATCTTTTAATCTTAATCATTGATTCATGAGACCCATTTAAATATAAGATAACTACCTCTCATCAACGGACGATAAGAAGAGTGTTTGAAAATGAGTGCACAGACGATGCATTTAGCATTTAATCCGATTTCAACCACCATGCAACTAGTGGGATTGGAGGAATAGCCTTAAGGGGATCATTGGGATACATATTGGATAAAACCCGAGCACATCACATGATTAGCTTGGATATACTATTTCAATTCAGAAGTTTATCATCTGATAAGATTTGAACTCTAGCATGAAATGGCATTCAGACATCTAAACAAATCCCAATAGTCTGACCGGGGAAATGGTTTCCCCTAACTATTCAAGAGAACCAAGCTAAATCCTTCGGATCCATAGCGAGTAATTCTCGAGTCAAGATTATCCTACAAGATCAATCCAGAAGCACATAAAGCATAGCAGTGTCCGAAATCTATCATCAAAATGATATCTGAATGTTCGAATAAACCGGGTAACATGTTGAACTTTCTTACCTAGATTAGCGCTGATTCTGAACTGGTTGATCCTGGCTGTCCTTGTTGAGCACGTATGGAAGGAAACTAAAGCTTGTGCTGATGGATTTGCTATCAATGGTAACCTGGTTCTGAGTGAAGAAGAAGAAGAAGCGAGTGCGAGTATGGCTGCCATTTTTCTTCCTGTTTTTGGAATAGAAGCGTACGTGTTCCAAAATAATGTTTGGGTATGAAAGTTTGTGGATGGAATTTGGTGGTGGGTGTTGCCTTCTGCTTCTCTCAATATCAGATATCTTATCTGCCCAACGAAATTATGATTTGCCCTTTTCCGGGTGTCACAATCACCTTACTCCATCCCTTATTATCATCTAAAAAAAACAATATTATTTAATTCAGTTATAAAATTATTCAAGTTATAAATCGTTCACGAAACGATCAAATATCGTTTTATATAAAATTATCGTAAAATAATAATTATAATGTAAATTATGTAATCCAATTCTGAGCAAGTGACTTCTTACGTCCTTAAAACAATAACAAAACTCCTCAAAATATACGTGTTGAATAATACAATAATGATACAATAACATTTTTTATGGGATGGAGGGAGTGTAAAACTATACTAACATCTACTCCCTCCTTTGCATCGTTCACTATATGCACGTAAATTTAGATTTATGTGTTTTTTGTTTCGATTCTAATTCTCAACCAAACAATCTTTTTTTCATCTTTTTTAATTCCTAACCACACAATACTTTTCAAATATAAAAAACTTGCAAACAATTTGAGACGAACCGTTTTGACAAAACGATATAATAATTTTGGAACGGAGGTAGTATGCATTTTGCCGTATTTAACATAGATTTAAGAAAATTTCATAAACTTATTTATTTATTTATTTCTCATGAGTTTTAGTCGTTCAGAATGAATCAGTTATTATCGTGGGATATATGTTAAACCAGTCATTATTCGTTTATAACCCGGTTAAATGGAAAGAGTATCTGCTGTTCATCCAACTCCTGTGTGAAATCGTCGGCTTTGATGACTAGTATTTCCCTTATCCTAAACCCTAATCTGAGCATCTTTTAATCCCTTTGCCATTTTCTACACTTTGCCCATTTCATTGTTGTTGGTGCTCTTGCATCTCAATACCCAATTGAATGTATCCAGTTTGCGTTCTTGAACTTGTGACAATACTGCTGTGTAAGTAGTCATTTTGGTTCAGTAGCTAAGAAGAGTTAACTCATCGATAAACAACTCTTCACTGGGTTTCAAAGCTTGATGTGAAATTAGTTGTGAGCAAGTGTTGGAACTTGACATTACGATCCTGGTTGATTTCAAGTCAAGTTTCACTGGGGTGCAAAGATGGATGCCTCTGTTTTGTTCACGGGATTGCGATTGAACTTATTAAAATAAGTGACGACATAACAGAGCGTTTGATCAAGGAAAATCTCGTTCTTTATGACAATCAAGCAAACACATAATGTGGTTTGCATATCATTAACCTTATGTCAATAAAGCAGCGCGGGCGCGAGAAGATCGGGATACAAGGAAGCCGGGTACTGCTGGTGGAAGGGCGCAGTTGATGATCGGAAAGAAACGGCGGGATAACCGGTCAAGCGTTATACTCATGGATACTTCACTAACATGATCTAGTTCGTTAGCTTTCGTCTGTAGACCTGTTCTGTTCATCGTCCAACTGATTAGACCATCCACTCGTCTTTTTGGTGGTCATTTGTCAAATCTTAAAGACTGTTGGTTCTATTCTACCTGTGCAACGAACTTTACTAGCTACTTGCAAAAATTAGGAGCCTAAAAAATGATGAATAACTCACTTGGTTGCATCACTTGCAGAGGGAGGATGAGTAAAGATAGAAAGACATGGGACGACCTGTCGTCGCCTGTGGAAGATCATCCTCTGCTCATGCATGGGGCAGTAACTCGGATAAAGTCTTTGAGTAAAGTAAAATCCCATAGAACGGACAAATGGACTACCTTATCTATTCCTGTTCGTGTAAGTTTCTAAAACAAGTAGTTCGAACCGATTATAAAAAATCCATATATAATAATATCACCTTAATGGTTCCGGTTGATCATGTTATTGTTGATACATACAATATACATAGGAGAGTACCCAACTTCTTTTATTAAGATAGTATAATGTCATATATGTCTCCTATAATCTTTTAAAGAATTGTTGTATGAGATATCAAAGTTAGTGAAATGGTCATTGTCTCGTTATCATTATATATATATATATATATAATGCATATAGTACAAGGAATATAACGTCATGGCCCAAGCAAATCACAAATGGCTCTTCATTTGCCTTTGTTTAGATTCGTGCCCTTTGTTTTTATAAGGTGATTGCTTGGTTTTCAGGGAACACATTTTGGAATTAGGCATCTGTACTTTTCTTTTGCCTTGTATGATTCAAATTCAAAGTCACCGGAAGAAATCCAATCATAAAGTTAAAAGAGTTATAATTATTGATATAATTTGATCTCAGAAAATGATTTTAGTATCAGTTATATAATTATTTTTTTAATATTTTATTGTATTTTAAAACAAAATAAGATTAATTCAAAGTCAGTGCATTTACTAATGAATTAATCCAACTTAAACATTGATAATTGAAAAAATAATAAAATATTGTGACAACTATAACTATATTTATATCTAGTGTTAAATTTGAAATCAAACTTAACTCAGTTTTATTATCATTAATTTGAACTCATGATTGGAGTCCTGTTTTTATAATTTGATACTAAAATATAATTATAGCTCATGATTGAATTTACTTCAAGTATAAATTCTTATTGCGAGTAGTATGTTTTAAAGGGTTTGATTATACTATATCCGTATACACAAATTATATCTCATCTCTTGAATATCGTTTTAGAACTCCAAGATTAAGCGTTTGTTTGATTAGGGATAACACCAGAGATATATGTAAAAATGATAATAACACTAAACACCAAAGGATTAATGTTGTTTTCTCAGACGATCAAGATAATATCTGATAGCAGTAGTGCTACTTGAATATACGAAACAATTGTTGTGATCCAGTGGGCGGATACGACATTCCAGCGGAACCTCTTTTCCCTCACATTATAACACCACCTTGAACTCCACAAAATTCCAAGCAATCCCCTCTTTCACTAGTCACTCCCATCAATTCATCACTCGCAAACACTGAAGCATCACATGGTCGCATGACGAGGAGGATCATGTATTCATGTGTCGCTGCAGTGGGGTGAACCCAACTTGTTTCTCGTTACTCGAGCCGCCGATGTCTCAATCGTTGCATCTAATCTCAAAACCCAGAAAATTATATATGAATAATCACAAAACCAGGTTTGGTTTTCGTAATGTGTAATAATGATAAGACTGCTAGAGTAGTAGTTGTTGTTGTTGTTGATGATGATGACGATTTCCTGTTTTATTCAGCTTTGAAACCTTCTGGGGTTTATTACACATCAAATTCTCATCTGGGTTCATCCAATGAGAACTCCAAAACCCTAATTTGAATTGGTCGGCTGATCTGAGATCTTGAGTTTTGCGTACCCAATTTGAACTGGGTATTGCTCAATTTCAAGTCTTGGCTACTGTTTTATTCGAATCAGGGATTCAATTTTGATGGGCTGAATTGAGTCTCAAAGATGAGGGACGGGAAAGAGGTGTTGGATGGTTCGTTGATTTCGTCTCGATCAATGAACAAGGCGAGTTCGAGGACCGAATCAGCACGGTCCAGGCACGATGCTCGTGTCGTGGCTCAAACCCCGATCGATGCAAGTCTTCATGTAGCATTCGAGAGTTCCGAGAAGCGGTTTGATTATTCGTCGTCGATCGAGTTCAATGTGTCGAATTCGAGGGATAGTAATGTTGTTCCTGGTGAGACTATCTCGGCTTATTTGCAGAAGATGCAACGGGGGAGTTTGGTTCAGTCTTTCGGGTGCTTGATCGCGTTCGATAGGGAGAGTTTCGCTGTGATTGCATTTAGTGAGAATGCGGCCGAGATGTTGGAGTTGGCTCCTCTTGCTGTTCCCAATATCGAGCAGCAAGAGGCGCTAAGTTTTGGGATGGATGTGAGGTCGCTTTTTAGAACACCTGGCGCTGCTGCGATCCAGAAGGCTGCTGGTTTTGCTGAGTCGAATCTGTTGAATCCGATACTGGTTCATAGCAAGACTTGTGGGAAGCCGTTTTATGCGATTTTGCATAGGGTTGATGTAGGGTTGGTCATTGATTTGGAGCCGGTGGACAAGGATGATGTGCCAAGTTCAGCTGCAGGTGCTTTGTATTCGTATAAGCTTGCGGCGAAAGCCATATCCAGGCTGCAGGCTTTGCCTAGTGGGAATATTTCGCTTCTCTGTGATGTTTTGGTCAGGGAAGTGAGGGAATTGACGGGTTATGATCGGGTTATGGTGTATAAGTTTCATGAAGATGAGCATGGAGAAGTCATTGCTGAGTGGCGCAAGCCGGATGTGGAACCTTATCTTGGCTTGCACTATCCGTCTACTGATATACCTCAAGCTTCTAGGTTCCTTTTCATGAAGAATAAGGTTCGGATGATATGTGATTGTTTAGCTGCTCCGGTTAAGGTCGTCCAGGATGTGTCATTGGCTCAGCCATTGAGCCTTGGAGGATCCACGCTTAGAGCGCCTCATGGGTGTCATGCGCAGTATATGGCAAACATGGGTTCGATTGCATCTCTTGTGATGTCTGCGACGATCAATGAGGAGAGCGAGGAGGTGAAGAGCGATCCGCTTTGGGGGCAGAAATTATGGGGTCTGGTTGTCTGTCATCATAGAAGCCCGAGGTTTATACCATTTCCACTCAGGTACGCATGCGAGTTTCTCGTTCAAGTATTTTGTGTCCAACTGAACAAGGAACTCGAGTTGGCCGCCCAAACAAAAGAAAAGCACATTCTGCAGATTCAGACGATGCTGTGCGACATGATCCTAAGGGAGTCTCCTATGGGAATTATTACCCAGTCACCAAACGTAATGGATCTCGTGAAGTGTGATGGAGCTGCGCTCTACTACAAGAACGAATTCTCACTACTTGGGGTCACCCCAACAAAGGAACAACTTAAGCATGTAACTCAGTGGCTTCTCGAATATCACAGCAATAGCACCGGGTTAAGTACTGATAGCCTCCTGGAGGCCGGTTATCCCCGTGCCACGGAGCTTGGCGATGCTGTTTGTGGAATGGCTGCTGTTAGGATCAGTTCAACTGATTTCCTGTTTTGGTTCCGCTCCCACACTGCAAAGGAAATCAAATGGGGTGGTGCGAAACATGACCCTGTTGATAAAGATGATGGAAGAAGGATGCATCCTAGATCATCATTCAGCGTTTTCCTCGAGATGGTTAAACGAAGAAGTGCGCCATGGGATGACATGGAAATGGATGCCATCCATTCCTTACAGCTCATATTGAGAGGTTCACTGCAGGATGATACTCGCAATAGTTTGAGATCGGAAGTTGTAGCTGATGATAGCAAAAGGATTGTCAGTGTTCCAGAAGACAATAAGGTCCTTCAAACTGTTGGTGAGCTGCAGACTGTTACAAGTGAAATAGTTCGTCTCATTCAGACAGCTGCAGTGCCCATTTTCGCTGTTGATGCCTCCGGTTGTATCAGCGGATGGAATGCTAAAGCAGCTGAAATAACAGGTTTATCCTCGGAACAAGCTGTCGGATCGCCCTTGGTGCATCTAGTCATGGACGAAGCAATAGATGTTGTCAAAAGGATACTTTCATTGGGTTTGCAAGGTAGTCTCATATTCGAATTGCGAGCTTGTATCCTAGTTCTCGGACGTAGAAATCTATTGTGGTATTATACTAGTAGTATAACACTAGGTTGTTCAGTGTCAGAAGCCTTTTTATTGTGCTTGATACCTTTTCGGTTGTTTTCTTCCCTGACTTAGATTCAAATTACAGGTATCGAGGAGAAGAATGTTGAAATAAAGTTTAAGACATATGGTCCTCAAGAGAAGAACGGCCCTGTCGTGATAGTGGTTAATGCCTGTTGTAGTCGCGACATAAATGAAAGTATCATAGGCATTTGCTTCTTTGGTGACGATGTTACTGCTCAAAAGATGATCTCGGATAAATACACCAAACTCGAGGGTGATTATTCTGGCATTGTACGGAGCCCTTGCCCACTTATCCCTCCGATATTCATTACGAATGAAGTAGGCATATGTGTGGAGTGGAATGATGCAATGGAAAAGCTGTCCGGCTCCAACAGGGAAGCAGCAGTAGGAAACATGCTTGTTGGAGAAGTATTCACCGTCGAGGACTTTGGCTGCCGGGTGAAAGACCATGACACTCTGATCAGGCTCAGGATACTGTTGAACCAGGTAATGGTAGGTGAGAATGTAGATAAAATCTCATTTGGGTTCTTTGACAAAGATGATAGGTGCATAGATGCATTGCTATCAGCAAATGCGAGGACTGATTCCGAAGGGAGGATCAAAGGAGCAATATGCTTCTTGCATGTAGCCAGCACAGAACTCCAGTACGCGTTGCAAAGGCAGAAGTTCTCAGAACAGGCTGCTGCAAATAGCGTAAAGACACTCTCATACGTGAAAATCCATATCGGGAGTCCTATTTGCGGAATGATAACCACTCGCTACCTGATGGAGAAATCTGGTTTAAGCAGCAAGCAAAGGGAACTCGTAAGGACGAGAGAGTTGTGTGAGGATCAAATGGCTAAGATTATCGATGACTGTGATATCTCAGCTATTGAGGAAGGGTAATATTCTGTGTTATCTGTCAATGTGTCCTGGTCATAGGTTCGAATCTCGCAATATCACACTTTACAAGATAAATTGAACCTTCAATATATTTTAGTTTCTCATTATCCTTTTTTTACTGCATTTTTTGCAGCTATTTGATACTGGATGCATGTGAATTCAATCTCGGGGAAGCTCTGGATGCAGTCATGAGTCAAGTGATGAGCTTAAGCAATGATAGGCAAGTGCAGGTAATCCATGATCCACCGTGTGAAATACCACCGATGCATCTGATGGGAGACCATTTGAGGCTTCAACAAGCTCTCGCAGATTTCTTGAGCAATGCGGTTCGTTTTGCCCCTGTATCAGAAGGGTCATCGGTTGTGCTCTCAGTACTGCCGAGAAAAGAACAGTTTGGGGAAAATATCCAACTTGTTCATCTTGAATTCCGGTAATTATGATTTTGTCGCTTAGATGGAACTGCTATACTATTTGATAGTCGTGCCGTTCAGTTTGATGCTTGTTTAACGATTGCCTAAGCAATGATTCAGTAAACAGGTTTATTTCACTTGGCAGGATCACCCATCCAGCGCCTGGAATCCCACAAGACCTAATCCAAGAAATGTTCCACCATAGCTCGGGAATGTCGAGGGAAGGTCTTGGCTTATACATCAGTCATAAGCTCATAAAGATAATGAATGGGACCGTACAATATCTGAGATGCGAAGAAACATCAGCCTTTCTTGTGAATGTAGAATTCCCGCTGGTTAACTAGTTTCTTCCACCGGCAAGCAAATGACACTATTGGTACATATACAGCTCCCTGAGGCTTGGGCTGCTGGTCAGCCCCTCAGGCCGCGGTGTCTTGCAGGTATCTCCGCTTGGACTCTTGGGAAGGTTGTCGTTGTGCTTGGCCTGACCATTTTTTCAGAGATAACAGAGCGTGTTGTCGCGTGCTATTAATCTATGTTGGATTGAGCCTTCCTCAACCTAGAGATTAATGACTTAACCCCTCTCTTGGCCTTCGTTCTACTGGGTCATCGGAACTACCTAGGCGACACATCTTGAGTTACGCAGAAGCTTGCTCATGCTGGTTAATGTAAAAGATCAGTGGAGTTTGGTTTGGTAGAATAAGGAGGGTTTTTGGTTTTCTGATGTTATCTGTTTCCACGTTTTGGTCACCAGTGTTTTGTATTAGAGCTTTTAAATGGGAGCGGAGCATCTAGGCTGAGAATCTGTAAGGTGAATAATTCAGCCGCTATGTACCATTTTGATCCTAAGATGAATTACAAAGCACAGCAACTTAGTTAGCTGCAATGGCTGCAATCAATTAGTTGCACTAGCTGCAGCCAGTTAGGTACAACCATATATTTTCCATTTAATAGAACGTTGTTGTCCTGATAACAAGGATCACATGGTTAGAAGAAAGACATTTAGGGGAAAAAAAAAAAAAAGACATCTATTATATACTAAACGAGAGGGGTTGAGGTTATGATTTGGATATTTATAACTTTAGTCTTTCTTTCTTTTTTCTTTTTTTGTTCTGCAAGATTTAATTTTTTGTTGAAGTTGTAATTTAATCGGATATTCATAAATTTAATCTTTTTTTGTGTCAAGATTTAGTCTTTTCCCTTTCTTATGGAAAAATATCCAAAAGTATCACCTATCAAAAGAAATACCTAATAAATACCTCATTTTTCCCCCATAAAGGTACGCATGTATAGATTTTGTTTTATCTTTTTAAAATTCAAATTTATATTTTCCTTTATTGAGAGATTGAATCAATTTTATTTCTCTTTTTCGTCTGATTGCATGGGTTATTTTGTTGCTGTTTTTTTCCACGTCGACATCATCAATAAAAAAAAACTAAATATGTGTTGTTTGATTTGTTCAATTTTCATCCAAAAAACTCTAAAAGATTAAAAATTGATTCAATCTTCATATCCTGCTTTGCATCCAAAACCACTGTTGTTATTTGTTCATCGTGGTCGTCCATTTGATATCATTGGTAGTTCCTCGTCGTCCGTTTATCGTCATTATCGTCATCGTTGGTTTGTGGTTATCGTTAGTTCGTCGTCGTTGTTGGTAGTTCATCGTCGTCATCATTAGTTTGTCGTCATCGCTGTTGGTGGTTCGTTGTCATTATCGTTATCATTAATCATCATAGCTGTCGTTAGTTCGTCGTGATCAATTCATCGCCATCGTCGATTATCAGTTCATTGTTGTCAATTCCATCATCGATTTGTCGTCGTTGTCGTTAGATTTTAAAAAAAAAAACGGATCTTGGAAAATTGAATTTGTGTGTAATAATTGTTTTATGAGAAATGATCTTTTGATTGATTGTGGGGTGCCTAATAGAAATAAAGTAATAAAGGGGTACGTAATGGGAATGAAGATAATAATTACTTAAATAGTTTAATACTATCGTGACATATAATATATAAATAAGATATTCTATGTGATTTAAAATAGATATATATAATTATCAATAATATTTTATTATTTGTACAATATGAATTACTTAAATAATATTATAATAAATTAAAATTAGGATGAGCTAGCATGGAAAGTAATGTTACAATGGGCAAAAATAAAAATGGAACATCTCTTCCTTAAACGACCACCGCCATCTACGTTGCAACTTTCCAGAATGAACACAATTCAAACGTCTAATGCTGAAAATCACACCAAACTTTTTGCCTCGACAGTCGAATAAGGAAATCCTATTTAACTTATTATCGTCATATGCAATTCTAATTTCCCACCACCAGCAGTCAGACAAAAATGGGGTTTGAGAGAGCAAACCTGTCTCATCACCTTAAGATTACACATTCGAGGTATTGCCCTTTGTGAAACTTATTGAATTGGATTTTGATTGTTAATTCAAAAATCTAAAGTGATGAATTATGGATTATTTATATATATATATATAATTCAAAAATCTACTCACACATATATCCTCTGAGACTTCCATCAAATCTAAGCAACCAGAGAACTTCTGCAGCAGTTGCAGCGTAGATTCTTGAGAAAAAATGGAAAGAGACTGATAGATTGTTGCAACAAGATCCAACTTATCAGATAGAAACCGATACCAACATGATGAGGGAAAAAGACTGGATGCAATCACAAAAAAATAGTCGGGGGTCTTGCGAGTTGTGTCAGGCTCAATCTGCCTTGGTGCTGAATGAAACTGTAAGATGTTCTGTTCCATGTTCTCCCAATCTCAAGAATATATAGCAGCCATGTTTCCGCGGCGGTCGCAATAATTTGGAAAAACATTCTTCTCCTGTAATTGGAAAGAGGGAGGCATAGGGATTCTTATGGAAGAAGCCGATGAAACATGATGGAGTACGAACTGGATGTTGATCATTTTACAAACCTGGCACCAATTTGTAACCTTCCATTACTAGCTGGTGGGCTCTTGAAATGAGACTGAGCCAGTTGGTGTGGTTGAACTGGGTAGCTATTATCGTGTCCGAATGTGTAACCAGCGCCTCAAGGAGATAATCCCGAACCACATCGATCATCAGGGTCAGACCACAAGAGATCGCACATCGGTCCTTCGTGTGGTACCTGTTCCATGGATCCAGAATACACAAGAAGCAGAACAGCACAGAATTCATATTCAGATCGCACAACTCCTACATAGAAAACATAATGGAAAACCAAATAGGAAATCAATCCTACCGCCTGTATGCGATCCAAAGCTCGACGGGGAAAGCCCTCCGCTGCAAGCAGAACACCTGAAGTTTCAAGGATATATAAATCCATGTGCCAAAAAGAAAAATATAAGGTAGAAAAAGGTATGCACAACATAAACCTGACTCTCAATGAGTGCTGTGAGAGGCAAATAATCAAAGAGGTCAGTAAAATGCTTCCAGACATTGGCATTGCCATATTTTCTCAAACACTCATCGTAGGTAAAATCCAAACCTGCATAAGCACAAAAAATATATAAGAACATCTTGAATAACCATAATGGTAAATAATGGTAAAACAGGAAAATCACGAATATGATATGGCACCAAGATCAATATAAGTTACCTTTATGCCTGCCTTAATCCTTAATATAATACAAATAAGTAATCAACTGATAGCAAGTAAAAATGGAGCAATGCTGGCGAGTAATAATGTCATATTTAGAATCTTGTTCCAACAGTAGGGTGAAGGCAACCGACACAATCCCCAAACTTAGTCCCGGTCGTACATTTTATAAAGGAGAAGGGAGCACCTGCATTACATGAAAACATTGACCTTGCAAGTTTGCAGTACTAATTACATATGATTCTTCTCAGATATAAAACATCAAGTTTGAATGAAAAGAGAATGACGAATCCAACGTCGAAATTCTTAGAGAGTCGGCCATGGGAATGAGTAAAGCATTCACCATCTCAAGTCAACAAGCAAATCTTAAGAGCAGAGGGGGTCGTCAATAAACCATGCACAAGCTCGATTGTTAAGTAATGCAACATAAGTCTTCAACTAGCATCACTTTCAGCTGAATGAGTTGGGGTATCACAAACTTGAAATATATTATTTTGTTCAAAGTCTGTTACTGGTACTTCTAAAACACTGAAAACAAACCTCTAAAGGAAGCTGGAAGTAAAGGGATGTGGCAGCAACCTAATTAAAAAAAACGAGTAGCATGTACTCCCTTCATGCCACAAAATATGACACTTATTCTGACTTTAATATCTCATAAAAAAATATTTTCATATTAAAATTTTTATTTTATAAAAAATTATCAAAACATCTATATTTTTTATTTTATATCACATCAATTCATCCCGTTAATTTTTCTCCTCATTTTTTTTTCTCATTTCTCTCTTTCACGAAATCAAATTAACAAATAAGTCATTTATATAAAATTTAACAAACATAAATTATCATGTCAATCAATTTCTTATATATTTATGGAATGAAAGAAGTAATAAAATTGACGAAGGACAAGTCCAATAGACTATCCATCTGAAATGGCATATACATAATATAATAAGTTGTCAATTTATTCCTTTCTAATGAAAGTGTTTTCAATCGGCAAATTTTGACTTTTGCTATATTTCTAATTACATTCAATAATGGAAATTGCAATGTTAGAGCATGTCCGATGGCTCATGCTATTTTGTCATTGTCATAACTATAATTTGATGACAAATAATATAAATTTGTTATAATTTGATAATGTTAGTCTAACGATATTATGGTATAATTTAACATTGTCCTAAGATGAATGATGAGTGAAAAGCCACCTAATTTTGTTGAATTTGTGATTTTTTTTAATGTTTGGGTTTGTATCCAAAATGATAGAGTATGTAAAAAATACAACAAGTTTTTAACTAGTATACTTCTAATGTAAAAAATATTTAACAGTGAGAATAAATTTTCGTTTGTTTGATTATTCGATTGGATTATCATAGATTCATTTCATTAATCATTATCTTTTGTAATACAAATGAATAATAATTATTTAAAAATCATAAATGTTAAAAAATTTCAAAACTTAGGGTATGATTTATATAATATAAATTGGGATCTAATTTCCATAAATTTATAACGATCGAATCTACTTACTTTTATATTATTTATCGTGTGCTGGCATGCTTGCACAAGAGTATTGTAAACCTATGGCTAGAAGTCCTGATTCCGAAGATCAACAAATAAACCCTATCAAACCCTAAAATAACGAAACTATCCAATACGCAATCGGTTGCCTCAAAATCACACAAAAACTAGGGCTTTTGGCGCCCAAAGCATGAACCAAGCAACAGCTTCTCCACCCCACACAAAATGCATCATCGCCTACTCAAATCCAACTCAATCCACCGCCGATTCTACTCTCCGTTCACCACACTTGCATCATCAACCCACCCATTTCTTCACCCAACAACTTCGACCCCATTTCCCCTCAACTCCAAATCGCCCCAAATTCGCAGCATTGATCCTCAAATTCCGCTACCGAGTTGCTTGAATCAGCGAATTGTTCAAGTTTCTGGTTCATTTGAACATGATCGAGCAGAACCCAGTTGTGTTCTTTCATCGAAGGATCAATTTCGTGATTGGATTGCTGAGAGGTTACGGGATTCGCGGTGCCCGGATGAAGCTAGACGGCTTGGTTTGGAAATAGTGAAACGAGGGTTTGTTGGGGATTTGTTCTTGCAGAATAGTTTGATTAACGGTTATGTTAGGAGTGCGGATTTGGGGTGTGCACGGAAGGTGTTCGACGAAATGTCTGTGAGGAATGAGGTTACGTGGGCGTGCTTGGTTTCGGGGTATGCACAAAATGGGATGCCACTTGAGGCTTGTGATCTGTTTAAGAGGATGGTTTCTGAGGGATTGGAGCCGACTAGCTTCTCGTTGGGTGGTGCTCTGAGAGCATGCCAAGAGCTGGGACCGGATGGGTTTGGTTTCGGTCGGCAGATTCATGGTTTGATCACAAAAACCGAGTTTCGGTGTGATGTTGTGGTAAGTAATGTATTGATGTCAATGTACAGTAATTGTATGGAATCTGTGAAGTATGCGAGGAGAGTGTTTGATGAGATACAAGATAGGAATTTGGTTTCATGGAATTCTATCATCTCAATATGCTCACAAAGAGGAGAGGTTAGTACATGTTTCGAGCTCCTCTTAGCCATGGAAAATCGATGCTCAGAATTCAGCTTTAAGCCTAATGAGTATACATTTTGTAGTCTTGTAGCTGCTGCTTCTTTTTCTTTCAATTTAGGCCCTTCGTTACTCGAGCAAGTTCTGAGTAAAGTACTTAAATGTGGGTATCTTGGAGATCTATATGTTGGTAGTGCTTTGGTTAGCAGTTTAGCTAAGTTGGGATCGACTGAGAGTGCTAAGAAAGTTTTTAAGCAAATGAGTTCGAGGAACGCCGTGTCCCTTCACGGGTTGATGGTGGGATTGGTTAAGCAGAAAAAAGGAGAAAAAGCTGTTGAAGTATTTAAAGAGATGAAACATCTTGTTCGAGCAAACATAGACTCTTATATGGTTCTTTTAAGTGCTCTTGCTGAATTCAGTGGTTTAGGTGACGGTCGAGTAATGGGCAGTGAACTTCATGCATATTTGATCAGAACTGGCTTGGGAGAAAATAATATAGCCATTGAAAATGGGTTAGTAAATATGTATGCAAAATGCGGCGCGATAAATTATGCTTCTACACTTTTCAGATTGATGGGAGAAAGAAACTCTGTCTCCTGGAATTGTCTGATTGCAGGTCTCGACCAAAACGAATGTTACGAGGAAACAATCACAAATTTTTGTATAATGAGGAGCAGTGGATTAGAGCCTTCGAATTTTACGTTAATAAGTTCTTTGAGTTCCTGTGCTAGCTTGGGTTGGATCAAAATGGGAACTCAGATACATGGTGAAGCGCTGAAACTGGGACTTGACTTCGATGTCTCCGTTTCAAATGCTGTTCTTGCATTATATGCAGAGACTGAAAACCTATTTGAGTGCCATAAAATGTTTTACTTGATGCCAGAGCACGATGGAATTTCATGGAATTCTATAATTGGCGCATTGGCCAACTCGAAATCATCGGTTTTACGAGCCGTAGAGTATTTCCTGGAAATGATGAGATGTGGATATGCTCTCAACAGAATCACCTTCATCAACATTCTCTCGGCTGCATCGTCTCTTTCTGTTTATGAATTGGGACAACAGATTCATGCTCTTGCGATTAAACACTATGTTGCAGATATGACTGTTATTGAGAATGCGCTTATTTCATGCTATGGGAAGTGTGGGAGGATGGAAGAATCTGAGGTACTCTTTTCCAGAATGGCTGATAGAAAGGATGAGTTTAGTTGGAATGCCATGATATCCGGATATATACATAATGAGCAGCTATCCAAGGCCATGGATCTAGTCTGGTGCATTATGCAAGACGGTCGAAGGTTGGACCGTTTCACCTTTGCCACAGTTCTAAGTGCGTGCGCATCTGTAGCAACATTGGAGCGAGGCATGGAAGTACATGGTTGTCAAGTTAGAACTTGTTTGGAATCTGATGTTGTTGTTGGCAGCGCGATTATTGACATGTATGCAAAAAGTGGAAGAATAGATTATGCATCTAGATATTTTGACTTGATGCTGGTGAAAAATGTATATTCTTGGAATTCCATGATTTCAGGTTATGCACGCCACGGGCTAGCAAACAAAGCGTTGGAGGTTTTCCAGAAAATGAAGCTAGCTGGGCAATCTCCAGACCATGTCACCTTCGTCGGTGTCTTATCAGCTTGTAGTCATTCAGGCCTGGTAAAAGAAGGAACTGAGCATTTCGAATCCATGACTAGACAACATGGTTTAGTTCCAAGAATGGAGCATTTCTCATGTATGGTTGACCTTCTCGGTCGTGCTGGTCATGTAGGCAGGTTGGAGGACTTCATAAACAAAATGCCAGTGAAACCAAGCGCCCTAACTTGGAGGACAGTTCTAGGGTCCTGTGCCCGGGCAAATAAGCAGAAAACAGAACTAGCGAGGAGGGCTGTTGAAAAGCTTTTGGAGTTGGAGCCCGAGAGTGCAGTGAATTATGTGCTCCTGTCCAATATGTATGCCTCTGGAGGAAACTGGGAGTCCATGGCAAAGGCTCGGTCTGCCATGAGTGTGGCTGCAGTGAAGAAAGAAACAGGACGCAGTTGGGTCACGATGAAGGATGGTCTACATGTCTTTGTGTCTGGGGACAAATCACACCCGGAGAAAGATGCCATATATGAAAAACTTGCGGAACTTCAGCAAAAGATGAAGGATGCTGGATATGTGCCGCTAACAACCTTTTCCTTGTATGACGTTGACACAGAGAGCAAGGAAGAGTTCCTCAGCTACCACAGTGAGAGGCTAGCCGTCGCTTTTGCTCTTACTCGTAGCTCTATCTCGACCATCAGGATAATAAAGAACCTTAGGGTCTGTGGCGACTGTCACTCAGCCTTCTGTTACATATCGAAGATTGAGAATCGCCAAATTGTCCTGCGGGATTCTAATAGGTTCCACCACTTTGCTGATGGCAAGTGTTCATGTGGTGATTACTGG
The DNA here is from genome assembly GCA_001925005.1 of Drosera capensis. NCBI lineage: Eukaryota > Viridiplantae > Streptophyta > Magnoliopsida > Caryophyllales > Droseraceae > Drosera > Drosera capensis. The sequence goes on along the minus strand of LIEC01009192.1, from coordinate 9,512 downwards.
TGATTCCTAATCGAAAGGAAGCCTAACTTTTGACACTTTGCCTTCCAAGCATGGACGAATTACTCTATTTTCCATGGGAACTCGGCATTCTCATCCTCACATATGTTCAGCGGCGACTCAAATTGGGAGATGATAGTTTTATGGTAAGAGATGAGTAAAACCATGCAAGCATTCCCTAGATAACCATAGAGATTGCAGTTAGTCCGAATGCTCACTGAACTGCTGCCATGGAACTGCAGAGTTGATATGCTGACTGATTGTGCCCGTGAACTTGGGAAGTATGAAAATCATGTCCTGTGTACGGGGATTATTAATTCTATCTACAGTGGTTTTGATGACTTTCGTTTTGGTTTGGATTCATCGAGACCATGGTAAGAGATAGTGTATCCTACTTTCATACATAGTTTCCAGTTTTTTATGTATTCGGATTTGAAGAAGCATGCTGACAATGTTTACATATGACAACCTTGACTTCGTTTGTATTTTTTTCAAATTTCAGTGCCTTGGTGGTGTTCCTATGTTCTGATATATGGTGAAACCTTTAGTTTCAGATGTCTGATGAGCAAGTTAGTTCATCTACTGAAGCAAAGGAACCAAGGCAACAGAGTATTAGAAGGCATAGGAGCGTGCTGACATTGGATGATAAAAAGTTATGTCCTTCAACAAGACGAGAAACCGAATTCGGAAACATGAATCTGATGGAACATTATGGATACAATGGCTGACATCTTTCATTTGGAAAAGAAGATGCAACTTTGTTACGGTTCAGGTACATTCTAGACCGCTTACCTTTATGCCAATGTCTCTTGCCATCAGTGCGTGATCTTGATTCAAGATAGGCATTTGTTTTCCACTGTTTTTCTTGGGGGATCATGGTTGCTTAACGAATCTCTAGATGTCTTTCGACTCACCATCATCCTTAGTTGTCGTCTTTTCAGTGTAGACAGGCGAATTTCTTATCGCATTAGTTCGAGAAAATGAGATAGATTCTCCTTCCATTTGAAATAACACAAGTAGTCTTACAAGAAGTGGTACCAGTCCTCGTGCATTTAGATCCTTTAACCCTTTTTCTTTTTTCTTTTTTACGAGGGCGGTCGCTCCAATTTGAATGGACGCTTTCTGTTCTCTTTTGCGCCCTTAAGAATCTGCCATTCTGCTTTATATCATCGTATTCACATACAATGAACCACGTCATGGATCCAAAATCATGATGTAACTTAAGCATTTCTAGTTGTGAGAAGTTCCCTATTCCAGGAGCAAGTTTCAGCTTTCTTTAAATTTGTTGAGGAACTTAATTCAGCGAATGATCAAACTTCTTGGTAGAACAACCATGTGAAGTGAATAGTCGTTTGATGCTCGAGGTGTCGATGATTTATGAATCCTCTGATCCAAAGTGTGTGCATACATATATTGTCCTCTGTCCACATCTCAACATATGTTTATGAACTCGCTCAAACAGAGATTATTTGTGATCTTACTAGTATACTTTTTTTCTGGAATGTTTTGTGACAGGAAGTTTTTTCGCTTTTGCGCCAAATCATGGTATGCTTATACAAAGCGCAGCAACATCATTTCATGCTTTTTGTCAACATTGAGCATAATTCATGTCTACCAGAAGTGAAAAAATGGGTCTGTTTGGTATAATTTGTGTATAATTTGTGTTTTAGATTTTTTTGTTTTCGTTTCACGATTGATGAGACAGAAATCTATGTTTCTGATTTTTATTTTAGAAAAGAATGAAATAGAAATAGAAAACAAAAAATTATAATAAATGGTTTCTAGTTTTTTTTTCTAAAAATATTTTATATTATAAATTGATTTTGATTTTTGTCCCCGTCCCTCCAACTTGATTTATTTTTTGGACAAAAAGCATCGGGTTTATACCATAGGAGACAAGCAAGTGCAGAGCAAGGATTGAATATGATTGATAGCAACGTGAGAATCAGCATAATTGCCACCAGCTGAATGGGAAGCATCAATAATGTTTCTTGCCTCTTGGAATGTGATGTCTGTCTTGTTATTTTCTCTTTGCTCTGTGATAAGTGGTGGACACCAATGATAAGTTGTCTAGCATGTCTTGTGCAGATACCAAAAAGGTGCTGGTGCATGCCTTATCACTTTCAATCTTTTTGCTAGAGCTAGGGAAACAGCATCATCAGTGAGAAAAATGTGGAGGGATGAGATTGGTCCGTTGGTTACAGAGTCGAGAGCGCCTCAGTCATTGGTCACGGTCGTGATACGAAAGCTGATAATATTGCGAACGAAGTTCTCTCGCTTTGCACCGTGTGTGATCTAAGAGAAATGGCATCTGAACTTGTATGAGTTCTTGCACATTTGCTTCGACGAAGGTCACATTGCCCTTGCTTATGTCCTTTTCTATGGTTTGCGGGTGAAACGGATCTTGACTTTCTATATTATTCTATATGGAACAAGTTGGGGTCCAAAGCCAAAAGTGAATGCACTTTTCTTATCCTGCTGCTGGCTGGCTCCCTCGAGAAGGTGCCGAATCTTGCAATGACAGACCCTTTGAGGTAATTTACATTAAGGATATCCGATCAGTACTATTTCGATATGTTTTACGATGAAATGAAATCTGGACACCATGCTTGTGTTATAGCTGAAACGAGTCGAGGTATTCCAAACTCGACGTGTAGTCTGAAATCTGAATGTTCTAAATCAAGCCGTTTTGCTACTGGAATTCTGATTTGCTTCGTTCAAATCTTAATTTGGTTCGAAAACTCAGGATCCCAGAACTTGGAAATTTCCCTTAATCATGCAGTGATCGTAGAATATTAGGTAGAAGTGAGTAGGAACAGATTCTGACATAGCTACAATAAGCTAAATTGTTTATACACCATGAACATTCTAGTCGAATACATGGGTTAAGGTCAATATGATCCAAGCTGAACTACTTTCCCAATCAATCAATAAAGCTACATCTACATAATGGGATAAGTGCTTGGTTTGCTGTTATTGCTACGGATGTCTAAGGGAAGCTCCGACTTTTCGTTCGGATTTGATCCCTTCTCTCATCTTTCTGATGAAGTCTTCGCATCTTCTGTTCAACTCCTCCGTGCTCAATGAACACCATTCATCTCCTGCATCTCCCTCTGCAGCTGCAGCGCCACCTTCCTCTTCGATCGCACCAGTCACTGGATGATCAAATTGGGAGCACGTGTTCTTGTACTCCGATTTAAACACGTGTGGAGTTGTTGCATTAGCCGTGTCTTCCCCTCTCTGATTCTCGGTTTTGTTGTTCCTAGGTTCTTCGCCAGCACCTGACCGACCAAGACGCAATGTGACCTCCGGATCGCCTTTAACATTGCTTGCCAAGAGCTTCTGTATGAGATCACCGTCATGATCATGATCACAGTCCTCCTCGCCCGAAGAAGGAACACTTGAGCTGGAGCACAAGACGAGGATTCCCAGGATGCCATTGCAGAGAAGAAACACACAGCTCCTTCCACCAATGCTAGCACTCAACCCCTGGAGCGAAGCAGAATAAACAGACGACACACCATCCCCAACAACCTTGATGAACACAAGCATCAAACAGGGCATCAGGATCATCATGGACGAGAATGAGAGCGCCTTCAACATCAGAAAGGTCCTATTGAGGATCACGACCGAGATCCTCAGTCGCCTCATAATCTTATAGCTTCGGTCCATCTCAGGCTCTTATTGGAGAGTTGTTCTTGATGAAGGGTTTTGAAGGATTGAAGAGAAGGGAGACTCAGGGGTGTGTCTTGGCTTGGTTTGGTTTGGTTATATATAATGAACTGGTGAAGTAGAGGACCAAGTCCACAGTTTTGGCTCTACTTTTTGAGAAAAGGGTTTGTTGATGAATTGGTCCATACTCTTCTTTTTTTTGAAGCAGGTGAAGAAAGTGTGCAAGCTATTTGTACATAGGAATCTATTGATTTGTTCTCCTCTCTTTTTACTCTGTATTGTACACTATTTCATGAATTTGTTATACTACATGGATCGAGGGTCGAGTTATACTGTATGTCATGTTGTTATTTTTGTCATGATCTCTCGGCCGTATCTTTGTTTCGTCTCTTCGACCGAGAACTTGAACCATCTGTTTGTCCATTGCATTGTGTATCGTGGCGTGTTTGACAGGTTTCGATCTTTCGTGTGTTAGTTTAACCAAGGCTGATTTTATCTATTGTCTGTTGTGTTCGTAGCCTAAGACGCCTTCTGTGTGGTGAGACTTGCCTTTCTGATGTCAACCATTGCCCGTGGTGTATGATCTAGGAACAGAGCATGTAAACCTTTTCGTCATCCGCTACAAACATGTCCCTGCGTCACACCCTCTGAACGTCTATTTCATAATCTTAATGTTCCTACTATAGTTAGGCAATTGGAACAGTTCTCTTTTTGTCAAAAAGCACATTCTCGGCCTCCAAAACAATAATTTGCCTATCTTAGGATGAACAATACCATGCATTATGTATCTTTTCTAAAGTTGTTTGATCTATTATTGAAGCCTAAGCTCCAATTCTTGCGGGTCAAATTTATCGACAACGAAAAGGGAGACGGCATTTTTGCTTTCCTCCTTTCGTTCTTCTACTATACTGTGTATGTTTCGCTTTGTTCTCTGTAGGATGAGGCTTCACTGTCAAGCAAGAATGTATCTCTTTGGATTGATTCAAAATTTCAAAAGACTTCTTTGTTATCTGGTGCATAGGCTTGTTCATCAACTAATTACCTCAAAATGATATCCAGCACTAGTCTTTTTCCTTGAACAGAATTAGTTAGCTATGATGTGGTTAAAGTGTGGGTGCGGGAAGGACTAGACGCCAGTCATATTCCTTTTGTGTTTGTAATCAAGGGATATCGAACCCTAATCACATTACTAAAAAAAAATATCATTTAATATTGAATCAATCCTATTTGACATAATTAACAATGTTAGAATAACACATGAAAATTTTATCCAATCCCTCTCAAACAGGACCTTACCCTTTATTCGCCATTGCCAGATCGTAGATGGTTTTACTCTTTGATCTTCCACTCCTTTGTTTCATCATTCATTTTCGTTGTTTAGATCTGATCTAAAAAGAGAAAAACACCGAAAATCAGCTTGAAATTCTCCAGTCGCATCTACCCACATTGGTCATAGAGCCGCCTGTCTTTTTCTTTATAATACCTAAGGCACCGTTATGTGTCGTCCCTTCGGGGACATCTGATAAAATTGGAACGATACAGAGAAGATTAGCATGGCCCCTGCGCAAGGATGACACGCACAAATCGAGAAATGGTCCAAATTTTTTTGACGTGTGCCCCTGGATTTCCTTTTCTTTTACTGAAATGCCCCTGGAATTCTATGCTTAGCCATGAATACCCTTCTATGAAGATATCGGATTTCGAGAATTGTTCTCTTATTACGTCATGGATTTGCGAAAAACCGTGTTAATCATCATTAGTTCTTTAAGACCAAAGTATATTACGTATACATGTCCACGGAAACAAAATCAGACCTTCGAGGAGTTCATGTACCTCAGGTAAAGTATATTCATCTTCCTTTCATACGCAGCATGCAGAAAACTAGATTAGCAACAATATATCGTAAATAATAAATCGCATTAGTCAATATAGTCATAAGAGAACTTCAAGGTTCGCTGTAACAAAACCAGTCCTTAGATCAAGTATATAAATCTCCTCATGCTTCAATAGCACATGACGAAAACTTTAGTTATCAACAATGGGAACTAATACTTCTGAGTTAATAGCTTAGGGTCATGATATACACATTCACACACAAGAAACAAGAACCTTGCACACAGGCTACATTGCTGTCCTGCTAATTACACTGCTTCTTTCGACAAAGATTTCAAAACTCTTACTAGAGCTATTTATAGCTTCGTGTAATACTGGACACTACAATGAATGAATAAGCATATATCTACAAACCAAATCCGACCGCCTAGCCTCTGGCTATCCTTATGAATCATGATGCTCGGTAAAGATCAGTCGCCGAGAACCCGATGATCACATTATTCTTCTTTACAAGCCCATTTAAAGCTTTCGTCCAGGGATGGAGCTACACATATACCACTTCTCTTTGTACCAGATAATCCAGGGCATTCACAAAAAAGCTTGAAGCGAGCAGCTGAAATGCTGGAGACAGCATCTAGCAGATCGTCAGTCCGTTGTGAGAAGCGAGCAGCTGCAATGCCGAAGACACCACCTAGCAGATAAGCAGTACCTAGCAATCTCCTGCTGAAGAGAACCAACAGAACTTGATAAATGAACTGCTCAAGCAAACTGCGCAGAATCTAACGGGAATCTACAATGTGGGGCAGCAACGGAATAGACAATTTGATTGATGCTCTCTTGTGATTGTATTTTGTGATGCAACATTTTCATCTCCATGATTTTCTCTACTGGGATCACCGTAGGCATCCTGATCCAACATTTGTCATGGCTTGCGACAACTTTGCACCAATTAACTTCGAGAAAATATTCTGGATATTCTGTGCCTGACAAGACCTGAATGCGGTATAATCAGACTAATCAGAAAGTTGCACATACCTCTGAGAAGACTGGATTGTGTTGTCAGCTGGCTTCAGCAGATAAGCCCTGTCTCGGCTTGGCATTTGACCTGTAGCCTGTGGCGATATCAGATTTTGGAAGGACACCAGGATGACCGATCAAGACTCATCACAGTCAGGCCACGAGTCAACCAAACTGGAAGAAGGATGCCACTGCTGAGTAAAGCTGCGGTTCTTCAAATGGCTTAGCTACATATCCGTCCATCCCACACTTCGAACATTCCTCGTTTGTTGCTTGAATAACATCTGCTGTCATAGCTAATATTGGCGTGTGCCAATGCGGCTTACCTTCTGAACCTTCGCTCGATTCCACTTCCTCATTGTATTCCTTCTCCATTTCACGTATTTGCCGAGTGGCTTCAAACCTTCAGTAGTAAAAAAAATGTAAATTAAATCAAGGTCAGGGTTCCATCATAACTACAGCCAACACAACTGATCAAGCACAGAAACTCATAATTTCAAGCAGGAACCAGTACAGATTAAGGGCCAAAAGCAAGTTGATTACCCATCCATTTCCGGCATTTGAAGATCCATGAAGCAAGCGTCAAACTGATGTGGCGGCTTGAGCTTCTCAAGAGCCGCCTTCCCACTGTCTACACAGGAGACAACAGCTCCATACTTTTTAAGAGCGCCTTCTGCTACCCTTCTATTGACAATGTTATCATCCACCACCAAAATCTGCTTGCCATTGAGTATTTTTCCCCGAGAAGTGGGTTTTTTCCTACTCAAATGTCTCTTTCTTCCGAAGGCTTCTTGAAAGGAGGCAACAAGCACGCTTACCCTCAGAGGCTTTGTTAAGATGTTGTCAGCCAAACCAGCCGCTTTGATCTCACTGATCTCAGCAGAGTTGAAGGTAGTAGCCAACAGAAAAATCTTCGGAACCAGCGTTTCAGTGCTCCCATTTGGCCTTCCGCCAGTGATCCGGGAACGGAATGCCATCATCGAGTCTTTATCCCACACATCCTCGTCAATAAGAACCATGGAGACTGGCGCTGATACACTGCCAACAAAAAATCAAATGATAAATACTGTTACCTCCACTAGGTCAATAGTTGCTACATCTCCTAGTTGCATTTTGAACAAAACAATAGTAGTAAACAAAATGCCGAAGGGTCCAATTTTAGAAGGGGCCTGGAAAAGGAAGATATTTTGCATGGTCTACCCTGCAGAGCATAATATTGATTGCATAGCAACTAGAACCCGTGACAGAGACCCTCTTTACAAGAGTATCCACAATTAGACCAAGCTCGTGTCTAACTGAAAAAAGAGCAGCTTCACTTGAGAAAAAAAGAGAATTTACCCCATGTTTTGAGCACCAGAGATGTAAGAGCATGCGGAATCAAGACCGGAAGCTATATCTGCAAGGATGCCCAATCTCTGAAGATGGTAGCGGGTCACCTCTGCACTAATAGTCCTTGCATCAATAACCATGGCTCTCATTCCCTTGAACTCTAAAACAGCAGTTTCATAGTTCTGCCCTTTTGGATCGAGGGAACTCGATTCACCTCTCTTAACGACAGCTGTAAACGAAAATGTAGTGCCAGTCCCAGGCTCGCTCACAAACCCAATCTCCCCGTCCATAAGATCCACCAGTCGTTTACATATACTCAATCCTATTCCGGTTCCACCGTATGTACGTGAAGTGGAGCTCTCCGCCTGCATAAAGGGTGTGAAGATACGCTTCTGTGCATCTAAGGGAATCCCAACACCAGTATCCTCTACAATGACCAGTAATTTGATGGCTTGAGGGTCCTCCATTGATTCTCTACTACCAAGATGCTTGAAGTTTCCCCAGCTTTTCCATCTATGAACAGCAGGAAAGCCACTCAGGGTGTTGAAACATTGTGAATCCTTGTTGAATGTGACGAGGCTTTGGCGGACCACTTCATCCTTGGTATCAGCAGGGTTACTCACTTCATCTGCGAGATGCACTGTTACGAATATGTGCCCTTTGTCCTTGTTAAACTGTCATTTCACAGGACACAGCAAGTTAGAACTGAAATTCAACCATGACATAAGAACAAATAAGAAACTAACCTTGATGGAGTTTCCAACAAGGTTTGTGATAATCTGGCGGAACCGACCAGGGTCTCCAATAACGACGTCAGGAACCTGACTTGATACATAGATAGCCAACTGTGACAGGACAATCAATAGGTATCACGTGCATGTTAAATACAGAATATGAGCGCAAAAAATCTAAAAGTTGGAGAATGTGACCTGAATACGGGAAGTCATACATGGCTAAATGTGATGTGCAATGAGATAGTTTCCTACCTGAATTCCTTTCTCCTTAGACTTCCCCGAGAAGAGAGATAAAACATTATCGAGAATGGCACGAAGATCAAAGGGTACGGCTTCAAGCTCGAGCCTGCCAGATTCTATCTTGGCCTGATCAAGGACTTCATTGATGAGGGAAATAAGATCTTTCCCACTAGCATGAGCAGTCTCGGCATAATCCAGTTGATTTGCATTAAGACCTGTGTCCATGAGCATTTGCAACATACCTGAAACACAACCCATATATTATTTTCAGGCAAATTACAAACCAAGAAAGGAACAGATGAACTAGTGCAGGATATTATCTACCTAAAACGCCATTCATCGGAGTTCTAATTTCATGGGAAACAGTGGCAAGAAACTGCAAAAATAGCAACACAACAGTTAGTAGTATAAAATAGACCTGGTGTCAAAGTTCCCTAGCAGCGCGAGACATTGTTACCGAGGAGACTCAAACTAGCGACAACACAGTCATGAGTGGCCGACCAGCACTGTAAACCGGTGGAACTAGACAAATACCAAGTTGATTTTAGGACTTGAATCAACAACTCGCAATTGATATGAATTTATTGTTGAATCAAAGCTAGAAAACCTGAGATTTCGCCACATCAGCTGCTTCAGCTCTAGCTTTTAACTCCATCATTTTATTGTAATCTTCCACCACACTGTCGTATC